>LBNU01006299.1:36190-72842 GCA_014162995.1 Artemisia annua | reverse complement strand
CATTCTTGTATGGGTATTTATATACCACACTTTATGATTAATGAGATACACAATTTACCTATTATCCTACATGGTATTCACAGCCAAAATTCGATCCCTATAAACCCTAAATTTTTCTGTCGCTCCTCCAACACTTTTCTTGTTTCTACTGATCGGTTAGTGACAGTTTAGCGACAGATTCAGTGACAGAAAAAGTGGTCGCTAATCAGTTCAGTTTGACAGATTTTGCAACAGTTTTGTTGACACTTTTAAGTGTCGTCTGGATACTTAAAAAAAAAAAAAAAAAAAAAAAAAAAAAAAAAAAAAAAAAAAAACGTTCTTTGTCATCTTTAGCTACAGTTGATAGCTAGTCGACAAGTGTTTCTGGATTCTTAAAGTCGATCGTTGGTTCCGTTGAAACCAGTTCGAGTCATAGTTGTTTTACTTTGTTTTGATTTGGTTCCTTACCACGTTACTTTTTCTTTCATCCTCTTTCAATAAAACCCTAGCAAATCATTCTCACCATTAAAGAGTAATTATGACAGCGTTCGGATACTACCCCTTACACAAACACACAAGTTTATATCATCCATTTCATGTATCTCGAGCTGATAACTATGGTATTTTATAGTATTCTGAAACCATAAATTAACATTTGTATCACCACTCTCTGGTTCTTGAAAATCTTGTGATCTGTGGTTCTGGCTGTGCAATCCTGTTATTCTTACACTTGTTCAAGTAATGCGAAGATGATTGATCGAGTTGAATGTAATCTTCCGTCTAGCTCTCATCTATGAACTTATACCTTAAGTGTTCTTTCTTACGCTCCATTATTATCGCAAAGAGAACTAGTCTTTAGGGTACTTGGATCACTGGTGCCGTTTAACGGTATGTGCCACTCTTTAACTTCTCTGATGAATGCAGCCACTACTTCAAGTGCTCTCCGCGAGAAATGCTGCACTGATGGTTATCACAGTCTGAATGAGATTCTGTTAACGCACTAGTTTAGGTCTCCTTTTCTGTGTAGGTAATCTTCTAATTATCTTGATCGTTTGATTAATTTCCAAGTACGTCTGTTTGGTTTGCATTAACAATTTTCTGGTCGTTGTTTATGTCAATGAAGAGATCCTTAGTATATGTTGTATCTAGCTCTTGATATGCGAGTGCTAGTTGTGTGTCTATTATGCTGGTCCTTCCTATCGTTCTATATTATTTAGTTCTTAATCATGTATTATAATAATTTGGACATATAAGCAGTTCTCGTCTCTTGATTTGCGCTTGCCTTTTCTAAGGCCAGAAATCTTCACCCCGCGTACATCTAATAATAACTTGGTGATCTTATAAAGCAATCTTGATGAATTCCTTTATTATTTCGAATAAGAATGTAATAATAGCAATTGAAGTCTATGTGTGAGAAGTATGGTGCCAACATCTATGGAGAAAACTTAATATTTCTATTTACTGTTAGCTAGGCTTGAAGTACTTTCGTTATAGCCACTATATGATATATTACATCCAGGTTTGGGTTCTCTAGTGTAGTCAATGGAATCGATCCATTGTATACTATTCTGGGCGACTGTCGGAAGGGATTTTTGCCCGCTAGGATTAAAGTAATGATATATCGTGTTTCAATCTACTATTATTGCGTCGCGATGAGAAGTCTTTATGCGTGATTCTTTAAAGACTGAGATGTTATCTGGGCCCGGTCCATGTGTATACAACGGAGAGTGATATGCAATTTAATAGACTCGTGGCTAGTAAGTGATTATCTCTATTGTTTCTGATACTAGCTACTACGCATTCACTACCGTATTTAGGTTTTGTTGGTCACCCAAAATCCTATTAAATTAACTCGAAACTTCCCAATATGGCGTTATTCTGTTAAAAGAACAATACATTCCCAGTATGATAAAGGTAAACAAACCATGTTTCCTTTTTGCTTTCAAGGTTTTTGTCGGTTTGGTGTGCATTGTAAATTTCTTCACGATGGTATCCACAAGCAAATCTTTCGAAAACGCCCATCTCATGCTACGCTCCCTACGGGTATTCTTTTCTTCACGGATTTTGGTGACCCTCATATCACTTTTTGGCTAAGCTTGGTATTCAAGGTACTATGCATGGGACTATGATTGACTTACCTATCTGTGTCGTATAAATACCCTCCATCTTCAAAAAGCACTACTTATGCGGCCCAACCTTGTCATGCTTGGAGTGAATAAACGAAATACAAATAACCAATCTCCGGTTTTATGGCTCTCGACGTGCTTCTGATCCCTAACTATTACAATTGCTCAATACCTCTATAAAAGGCAGGTTTTACAGATACAGCAACTGTTTGAGAGACAGCTCTTTCAGTCACTTATGTCTCACCAACCAAATTAATCTCTAACAACAGCTACAACGCAGGTGTTGCACGATATCTAACCTACCTGTATATTTTCAGCTATGTCAGCTCTCCTATCAACTTCCCACGGGGGGTCTCCGTTCTCACTATTTCGCCAGCGCGTTTCCATCATTCTCATGAGCGGGCCGTCCTTTTTCCGGGGTTTCAGTTGCCATCTCGCCACGGCGCGAGTCATCACACACCAATGCAGGGATCCCAGGGTCGCGGCATAAACTTTCACTTGACACAGCACGGGATCTCGCAAACCAGTTTTATACTCTATTAAAACAATATCTTCCACCTTCGTGTTCATCCTATCAGCAGCGGGATCAAAGACCAGCGCACTCTTACTAAATAAATACGACCTCATGACTACTCCTGTTCATCTGCTTATGAACTATCCAACTTTCCCAGCCACGATTGATTAAATTGGATAGTATGTAGTATGTACTCAGTGTGGTTCGTACCAGTCTACAAACAGGATATAAGTATGGATAGAATTCAATTTCATACCGCCTTGCTCATATTGAGTTGATGATGTTTTGATCCGAAGGTCTCGGAAAAACACTATTACGTATCCCCTTGTTATGCGAGTGTTAAAAGGATGATGGGCATTCATTTAGTTGAGTGGTCTCTCAGATTACTATTTTAATGATAATTCTTCTGTAGACTAAATAGTGCACTAGAATACAGACATAGTTTGGCGCATCAGCTTCGGAGCTGATATCTGTTTCGGGTTTTCGGTTATCATTTTATATGTGAGGTGTAGGATGTTTTTTAACCAACTTATGTCTTCTCGTAATATGTAAAGTATTATATTGTTGATGTTCTTGAGGGTGTCGTGTCTCATATTATTTGACAATGGATTGTATGGTTTAAATTTTATATTTGATTTGGGTTGTAACAATGGATGAGTGTTTCTGACACCTGTGTGGTGGGTTTTTGTGATGGTCTTTGTATAGCGAGGTCCTGTCACAGCACTATTCTCTGTTTCGGGTGTGGTTGCCATCCGCTAGAGAACCTCGCCACCAAATGCGCACGCGCACTCCCTTTTATAACAGGCGATCTCAACGCCTTTCAACGCGAGTTAGTGATGTCTCGCATGCGTAGTCAAAGCAGACCAGTGGTTATTCTAATGTGAAGTGCTACGTCGTGTCGGTTCTAAAGTCAGTTCTATAGCCCTATTTACGATTATTGTTAAGTACAAGAGATAGATCTTCCCTGTCCTTTGTCTATATGCTTGTGTCAGCTGGTGGCAAACTACACCTAGTGTATGGTAATATCATATACCGAATATGTGTTATATATTATTGACTGGAGGATAGTTTTAGTCATTCGTCATCCTTGATAGTATGTACACTCGACTTTGATGGACTTCCCCAATTCCGATTCTTTCATATGGTTTGACAGAAGTTAAAAATTTTGAAATGATTATAAAAAATGTAATTATGTCTTGTTTATTTGATCATATTAGCTCTATCAGTTTGTTTGGGTTTATATCCTATTATGTCAGATATAGAATCTGATGTTTTGTCTAAATTTTAATTCGTTTCGTAAGTTTTGTTCTTACTCAGGTAAGTGTATAAAGTGGAATACGTAGAAATGTGATAAATTAAAAGTGCTGATATAAATGGTTCAGTGTGACCCTATATGAAATTTGGAGTGACTAGGGTATATTTATGAAGATATAAATCTCTAAAGTACTAATTGCGTTCAATAAGCTGCTTTTCTAGAGAGGAAATGGGAAATTTCAGGATATCCTGAGTGTTTACGTTCTTAAGTCCTCGCATGTTCTACAACAGTAAATACTGGAAGATCCGAGGAACTTTTAGAAGTAATCAGATGATAAGGAAACTAGTATCCGAGAAGCGTAGTTAACCGGTTATCCTCCGCGTATTGAGAACCTTTTATATATTAAGTGTCGACATCTTCTCTTGGATATTCGGATATAATTATTGTAGATTACTTGGAGGCATATCTTAATGATAATTATATGCTTTGTGTATAGTCGTGATAGTCAGCCAGAACATTATTCCCTTACCCATATTCACGTCCTGGTAGGCTTGACTCAAATCGAAAGTATCCGCCTCGTTACATTTTGATTTTGGACTTGATTATACTCAGCTGTGCACCTTTGATTGTTCATTTAACAATACCGACATCGGTGACACCATATTAAAATAAATGTCTTTTTGCAATTATCCGCTTTTGGGATGATCTATTGTCAATAATCTCTATGTTGACGACTTAACTAATAACATAAACTTGGTGCACGGCCAACTTACCCTAATCATGTTTTCATTGGGGACATGAACCACTTAATAATCATCGTTGTGTTATATTCGATATTTGAAAGGATCTTAGATTTGAACACCAATAAATATTATTATTATGCTTTCTCACAGTCTATGATTTATCCATTATTGAAATGAGATCATGTTCTTCCCGTTTGCCACAATGAGGAACAGCCAGAGGTAGTAAACCAGCTATACCATAACTACACTAAAACATTGATCAATATAAAATCTTCGTAATTCGAGGAATTTTATACTTGGAATTTGAACCTCTATTAATGCTTAAATGTATACATACTTCAATATTTCGGCGCATCTATTCTCCCTATACTACTTTAAACCTAACCCAATGTTCCTATACATAACCCTAATGCACCTGTTTGAGCTACTTTTTAATAACCGGCATCAACATTAAACTTGTATCCCTCATATTAGACTTCGAGTTAAACGACACAACAATTGCTACACCACAAACTGGCATATGTTAATTTAAATCAACCTCTGATCGAGACATCCAGCATACACCAAAATGCCACATAACACACAGTGACTAACAGCTCCAATATCCATTAACTCTAGACTCGGGCCTTAGCCCATACGAATATTACATGGACTCAAACACTAAATAGATAAACATACGACTAACACATAATTGTAATTTGATTACATTATGTAAGGTTTTTGATTTGCATAGTGGATGTAATTGTAATTCAATCATTCCAATTACATCAAGTAATGTAATTCAGATTACATAGCAAATTGGATGAAAAATTTTAGATTACGTTGTAATTCAGTTTTATAATTAAAAGCATCAGTATTTATTATTATTATTATTATTGTTATTATTATTTTTTATTGTTAAATGATATTATTATTTATTAATATTATATTATTGTTATTATTTATATTATTATTATTTTATTATTAATATAGTAATATAATTATATTATTATTATTATTATTAATATTATTTTATTAATATAATAATATAATTATATTATTATTATTATTATTATTTAATAAATATTATTATTATTATTATTATTTTATTAATAATAATATTATTATTTTATTATTATTATTATTAAATAATATTATTATTTATTAATATTATATTATTGTTTTTATTTATATTATTATGATTTTATTATTCATTATTTAATTATTATTATTATTATTATTTTATTAATAATATTATTATTTATCATCATTATTATTATTATTATCATTATTATTATTATTATTAATGTTTTTCTGAATTACATTACATTACGAGTCAACTAAACACAATGACGTATTTCATCATAAATATTCTTTCAAATTATAACACATTCTAATTTTTTAAGTTACAATTCTTTCAAATTATAATTTCTGCCAAAGATTACAATTCCTTCATAAATATTCTGCGAACCAAACGCACCCTAAGAGTTTTTCAAATTATAATTTCTGCCAAAGATTACAATTCCTTCATAAATATTCTGCGAACCAAACGCACCCTAAGAGTTTATGATTTGATAAAACTTTTTAGATATGTGAGTGCAAGCTTTATCTCTACTACATAAAATATAATGATAAATTGTTTTTCTTCTTTTCTTAAAAATCTGGAAATAAAAAATGTTAACTTAATATTATGCCATTATTCATAAAGTCAATGAAATCCATTTCTGTTAAATTAGTTAAATTACAACACAACCCATAAACTTTCTACGCTTTCATTTATTTATCAATTTTCCTTTCACATGACCACTCGAATATCATTTTATGATCGAAGAAAAAGTAAGAAACCAAAAATTGCAATAAATTAAAATACGAAAAACACAAATTGACGAAATCAAATTTGGTCAAAACTATACATCGTCGTTATGCGCGGAAAATCTTGTAATGATTAATTTGTATACTTGCTGTCTTTTTCACTAAATTTGTAGGGTCCTAANTAAATATTCTGCGAACCAAACGCACCCTAAGAGTTTATGATTTGATAAAACTTTTTAGATATGTGAGTGCAAGCTTTATCTCTACTACATAAAATATAATGATAAATTGTTTTTCTTCTTTTCTTAAAAATCTGGAAATAAAAAATGTTAACTTAATATTATGCCATTATTCATAAAGTCAATGAAATCCATTTCTGTTAAATTAGTTAAATTACAACACAACCCATAAACTTTCTACGCTTTCATTTATTTATCAATTTTCCTTTCACATGACCACTCGAATATCATTTTATGATCGAAGAAAAAGTAAGAAACCAAAAATTGCAATAAATTAAAATACGAAAAACACAAATTGACGAAATCAAATTTGGTCAAAACTATACATCGTCGTTATGCGCGGAAAATCTTGTAATGATTAATTTGTATACTTGCTGTCTTTTTCACTAAATTTGTAGGGTCCTAATAGATTCATGTTAATGCAAACCGGATGTCTCATTCTATTACGTTAGGCCAATGAAAAGAACATTTATCTACATAACTTTTTTCAACATGGATCTTTAATTAATATGATTAGTGCCAAATATTTTATCGTCTTCTTGGTGTTTAGATTATTACAAATTGCAGCATCAGTGCTAATCTTAGATGCAATCACATGTGTCCAACCAATTTCTATATATATGATTTTAGCACCCAACAAGAAGTTACCTAGCTCTTTATTTATAGGTGAAAAGCACTTTTTTCACTATTTTTATTAATATTTCCAGCGTGATCATATTGGGCATGTTGCAACTTGCAAGTTGTACATTTAAATAACATAGGCTGAGATCTCCACTAGCTTAGTAAATATTGAATCACACAATCAGCATGTATTCTTTGTGTATGTGTTTTTATGTATCATATGTGTGATCAATTTATTTAGCACTAGTGATATATCATAGAGATGAAGGAGGATACAGATTCGAAGAAGTGGTTCAACGTCGAATACGTACCAAAAGATTACATATTTCCGAAGGAAGAGAGACCCGAGAATCTTGATACTCCTGTATGCGATTCGATTCCTGTTATAGATCTTTCAAAATCAAAGTCAGTTGAAACAATCTTGATGGCGTCACGAGAACTTGGTTTTTTTCAGGTACTTTTTGGAAATTAATGCTTTATTTCATATCTAAGACGTACGTGTTTCAATATATATATGGAATACTATAAACATTTCAGGTGATTAATCATGGAATCCCAGAAAAGATTGTAACTGATGCAATGAGTGTTCTTAAGGAATTCTTTGACATGCCATCGAAAGATAGAACAGGAATCGTCCCACATAAGAAAGGCTATATTTACACAAACAGCACTGATTACGCAAAAGATGGCGTGCATTTGTGGAGAGAAAATATTAAGCACCCTTGCCATCCTTTAGAGGAATGCATTCACCTATGGCCCGAGAAACCAACTAGATATCAGTAAGTCTTGATATCTCTGATTTTCGGTATATGATCGTTGCTTTAAACTTATTATCCTTTGTGAATTTTTGCATATATATAGGGAGGTAATTGGAGCATATTTAAAAGAAATACAAAAGTTGAGTTCACGGATTTTAGAGATGATTTGCGAAGGACTAGGACTTGAGCCCGGGTACCTTGAAGATACAAGTGAAGTTTCGTTATTGTCATCTAACTTATACCCACCATGTCCAGACCCGAGTCTGACATTGGGTATATTGCCACACCAAGATCCTAGCCTTATAACCCTATTGTATCAAGGAAATTCGACTGGTCTCCAAGTTATGAAGGATAGTCAATGGATCAATGTCGGAGACTTTCCTAATGCCTTCGTTGTTAACATTGGCAACCAACTCGAGGTATGCTAGTTTCATTAGTGTTTTGTTTTTAGTTAGAAAGATGCCCACACCACTTGTACACTTTTATAATTTATTTATCTCTTTAACTTGGACTTGAAATCATAACCTCAGAGTTCGTGTGGATCACCTAAATACTCCTAGGCAAAAGACATGTTGATTAATTGTTCCATTAGGCTTGTAGCTTAGCGGTATGCGTGATAGGCTCTCCAACCAAGTGTTTCTAGGTTCATGTCCTGTTGAACATTTGTGTAAGATAATAAATATTATGAGATTTTTAGTTGATATAATAAAATGTTTTAAATAGGCCATTTATATTAAATATCAAATCTTATCGGGGGTTCACTTTGAATCCATTAATCGGGACATAGGGTACTTTAGTCCCGCGGAAGAAATCAATGGTAGGTGGTGAAGATGAAGGGTTGTTGAACATGAAAAATGTAGATAGGATTAAATAAAGCTAAAATGAAGAAGACACATTAAAATGCTAGGATAATTTGGTAGATCTAATATTGTTTTGTTAAATTTACAAATATAAAGGACGCTATATTAAATCCATGGTACTTCATGAACCTGGTCAGTTCACTAGTTCACTTGTACTTGAATCAAGAAAATTGCTTTAAATTATTGTTTGGTCAAGATGGTGTCGATTTGACATAAGTACATGTTTCGGCTCAAACATGTTATTTTAGGGAACATGCTTAACTAAATGTACCTATTTCAACTCGAACATGTTTTGATTCACCGCATTTAAAACTAATTCTCGATTGAACGGACTGTCTAGAATCTAAGTCTCCCTGGATTATATATGTAATCATTATACCTAAACTTCATGATGCACTGTTAGATCAACATTTTGATGGTGTGCTTCGTTTGATTACAGATTATAAGCAACGGAAAGTTAAGAAGTATAAAACATCGAGTGGTGACAAGTACACACGAAACTAGAATAAGCATTGCAACTTTTGTGAACCCGTCTCCTGATTGCATTATTGAACCAGCGAAGGTTTTAGTTAATGAATTGGAACCATCACGATATACAGCTAGTCAATACAAAGAGTATGTTAAGAGCAGCAAGGCGTATGGCGACTACACAGTTGCAATACAGAATGCATTGCATTCATAAAGTTGATCAATGATATGATTGTGTACGATCAAAGTATATGTATTGTCATGCTACAAATTGCTAAGCCTTAATGTCCAACAATCTTTTTTCTCAAATGAATTAGTACATTGCTCACGTACATAATTTTTATTCTACAATTTCAAAATTATCATCTATTTAAACGTACAGGACGACAAAAGAGCTACTTGTATTGATTCTGAAACGTACAGTATCAAAATATATACTCGTAATTAACTTGATATTTCAATCTTAATAGTCTTTCTACGGCTGTTCAATGACTAAAAGCTGTACAGCAAAATATCATTGTCTGCCTTGATTCGTGGACAAAATATTCGATTCTAAACACAAGTAGCTCTTTTGTTGGTCTATATGTACATAACTTTTCTCGGAATCACTAAGGTCTCAGTATCCTGATTTTTTTTTCAGTACTGCAAGTGTATATCTGTGATATGATCAAGGGAATCTCAATTCTCAAAGCAAGCATAGTTTTGGCACTTTATGCTAAACGAATAAATTGTTGAATCCTTACCAGTTAAATGATTTTGATCACTGACACTGTGCCACTTGTTCCATGCATGCAGGTTCTCTGAACTTTTATTTGTGAGAATGTTAGATGAAGGAGGATACAAATATTTTGTGAGAATGTGCTTTACAACTAGCTCATCTGGTGGTCGTTAGTCGTAGGAGAATAAGTATATCTTTAAAACATACAATGAGGTTTTTTGTTTTTTTCTTGGGGTGGCAATGCTAGCGGTTTGGCATGCGGTTTGGGTGATGCCGATCGGCATGCCCAAAACCACTCATGCGGTTTCAAGAATGCGGCAAGGAAATCGGTATACAATACTGAATCGGCATGGCTTGTTGGTTTAAAAATTCGAACGTTGGAAATTTAATGCATTAGCCGTTTGAGGCTTTTTCCCATTGCCACTAAAAAATGAAGGTGAGGTATGGTGAATCATTAAATGTGTTGGCAATATTTTATTGGTTAATTTTGCATCATGTTGAATTATCGTGTGGCATGACTGCCACCCCCTTAAAGGCCATGTAATAAAGAATTTAAGTAGAATAGCATTGAAAATTTTATATTAAAAGTTAAAAAGTAAATAAAATATGTGTCAAGTAATATCCGAATAACCTATAAGACTAAAGTAATGGTATGATTTGGTGGTGGTGTGGTAGTATGCTATATCAACGCAACACTGGCATCCAAACCCTATTAGTGAATAAATAGGCTCAAGCCCAACTTGTAGGTTACTCTATATATTGTGCTTGAATAATAAATCATACCCACGGGGTTTCTATGCAACATCTACACTCGCCATGATTGACTGATTGATTTGATAATAATTTATTATTAGGTGATGACAAAAGTTCAATGCAGAACAATAGTTATCTAAAGATCAAATCAACTGATCTCAGCCATCCATCTATTTTAAATCTAAAGGTTTAGATTAATCCTCATTCTAATATAATTAATTATTAAAGGGTACTTTTGTAATATAATTAAATGTTGATTATACTGTATCACTCTCACACATCTTTACAGAAACACGCTTACATCACCACACCACAACAACCACCGCCATGTCAACCGAATCTTCTGTCCGTGAATCACTCGCCACCAAACTCACCACCATCAACCACCACGGTGACGTCATCTGCAACCTCATTCAATTTGTATATGGCTGAAGGGGTTATTGAATTGGCGATTAAGCATAATACCTTGATTGGTGGAGATGACTTTAAGAGTGGTCAAACCAAGATGAAGTCCGTTCTTGTTGATTTCCTTGTTGGAGCTGGTATCAAGGTGAGTAAAGCCTACTCATTCAATTTGTATGATTTAATATTTGTGTTTTGGTAAATGGACAAAATAAATAAGAAAATGAAAATTTCTAAATTTTAGTAAAACAACACTAATATAGAGGTTTTTTTAACAGCCAATATCCATTGTGTGCTACAATCACTTGGGAAACAATGACGGAATGAATCTCTCAACTCAACAAAAATTCCGATCCAAGGAGATCTCCAAAACAAGGTTCTCCACAAATATTCCGATCCCAGCTCTTTGAATTAATCAATTTAAACATCCCACTGTGGTTGATTGGTTAAAAAAATTTTGGATTTTATTTTATTCATTGTGTAATTGGAATGACGCTAGGTGTTCGACGTAATGCCTTTTAACTCTATAAGAAATGTGGTTATTTTGTTGTTGTAGAATATACACTTTTTAGTTTTGATTTTATTCAAATATCACTTATTGGTACTTTTGCCAATTTCCATAAATGAATATATAAGACTTTTCTTATGTTTTGTGTTGAGGTTTTTTTTTTATCAAGAGTGTTGCAACGTGTTATTTGATATTTGGTTATAGTTGTTTTTATCTGAATCACATGTGTTTCATGTGTAAATCACATGTGATGAATCTCTGAATCACATGTGATTAATCTCTAAATTATATGTGATTCATCTCTAAAACATATCACATCTGATTTACACAAGAATCACATGTGATTTACATACGAATCACAACAAAAAAAACATAATCACGTGTGATTTACTCATTTCTATAAACCCGAATCACATGTGATAAAACCAAATTACAAAAAAAAAAAAAAAAAAAAAAAAAAAAAAAAAAAAAAAAAAATGCCATGTGATTTTTACAAATCACATGTGATTTGTAATGTGATTTTTACAAATCACGTGTGATTTTTCTGAACGGAAATTTTGAAAAAAAAATCGTCGAAAGTATATAGTAGTGCATATCTATAGAAAGATAATTTAATTCTTGTCGCGATGGTATATTTTTCGTAACTTGAAGATTTACCGTTTGCAAGATATGTTATTTTTTTTTAAAAGGTGAAAATGGGTTTTTACATAATTACATCTCTACCCTTCCTTTGTTATTTATTGATTTCATCTCTACCATTGGATGAAAAGAGTATAGATGGTTGAGATCTTGTAATTTGTTCTTTAGATATTAGTGGTTTGTCATAGATCTCACCTCATTAGGTGATTTATTATTCAAGCACAATATATACAAGACATAAACCCTAACCCTAATGGACCCAACCCACAAGTCGGGCTTGAGCCTATTTATTCACTAATAAACCCACAATTAAACCCTTGTAATGGTTATCACATGTTTTACCTTCAAATATATTTCGTTTAACACAAAAATACCCCACAACACACACACACTTAAATTCGTTTTGCAGTATGCTGTATGTACCATAGAATACGCTTGATTTTGTTGCTTCACGCATGATTGGAGGATGGGTGTAGTAGAGGTTGACGCATGAACGAGCTCGACTTGAGTTTCGAGCTCGAGTTTTACTAATCGAGTCGAGCTCGAGCTTGGCAGTACTCGGCTCGACTCGGCTCGTTTACACCCATATGTGAAGCTATGTATCGTTACGGGCGTCTAATTAAAAATTATATGTTTTTTCATAACAATGTCAACCGTTGATATTCAACGACCACATTATCAGATTTTATGATTATTAATTTTGTGAATTTTCTTTATCAACAAGGCACATTTTCAAAACAAACCCAAGACATTTCAATAGAAAGTCACAAAACGGGTAAAGATTGCCCAAGTTTTTATCGCTAATAATGCTTATTGGGCCGCATTTAAAAAATATTGATATCTGCCATAGGCCAAAATTGAAAATCTAAATCACATTGTCTCTCCTGGTCTGCTTTCCATATTAAGGGTATTATCACACAATATTGAGAACCTACATAGGATATTTGTATGTGCAACTCTAAATAAATTTATGCAAGACAAACCACATGCTACTTCGTATGAAACTTAGCGAATGTCTCAACCAAGACAGCAACCACTTGTTTGATAAGCCACTCACGCACGGCTAGACCAACCAACACGTACGGCTTTGGTGTACATGTCACTATGCGTGACTGGAATAACTGAGTCTAAATGTTGATTAGAGACTTGGCTAGTAAAGATCAAAGACTTGCGGTATGCTGGCGAATTTTATATTCCTAATAGTGCCACTATTTACCAACCTTGAATTTTGTATACACATGCATTTAGCTTGATTTTATTAGTTTATGACCTATGATTATATTCCTAATGGTATCATAGCTAAATTTAGAGTTGAGTTACCAAACCAATTAGCCCTTTCTCGCGCCAACTTCTTGGATCATCACCACCATATCTCCTTTTTAAAGGCACTGATATTTTCTGCTGCCGACATGCATCCTCAATCATTGATGTCTTTACGATTTCTCAAAAAAAATAAAAAATAATAATAATAATTAAAAAATAAAAAAAATAAAAATCCGAATGATTGATACCTGTCATTAAATAACCAGGACTATTAGTTTGACCAGGAAATATCAAATGTATTATTAATGTTATTTATGCTTCAAATGGGATTGGATTATTATAACTAGTTACTAGGTACGTGTCCCACAGCGCTAGACGGTTGATGTAAACACTAAAGCATGGCTTACGGGATCCGGGTGATCATGGGTCAAACTTTTCGCGAGCTCTTGCCCTTTGGTTCGTCGTGCATTCCTTTCCAAATCAAGGTCATAGCAATGGTCCATTTCAAGCAACAAATTTTGACTAAGATTGATTTAAATCTGAAAAGGTTCAACCATTTGATACTTTGTGACGCATGTATAACCTAAACCAAGCAAAATGAAAGAATACCATTGTAATGAAATCTAGCAGGTGGTAACTTGGAGGATGGTCTCAAACCAAACGCTATCTTAATATGTTATGAGTTGCTCTTATGTGCTCCTGGAAAAAAATATAGCATGACAAGTTTGACTCTTTACCAAGTGTGAATGTAGGAAGCAAACAAGCTAATACATGCATGGAGCTTTTTACCAAGTGTGTGACTGTGAATGTAGGAAGCAAACAAGATAACACATGCGTGGAGATTACATATGACCTAAAACGTGTGAACATTGCAAATATGTGGAGAGTTAAGAGCATAATATATATTAGGAAGATATGTTTAACATTCTTCCATATAAAAAAGGATTGCGTCACTATCAAATCCAATTGAAATAATAATCCAATTGAAATAATGATTAAAATTGGACCTGCACAAAGTTAACCCGCTAGACAATCAATATTTGTATGTAAAAAATATCCAGATAGATTCTTTTTTGAACGAATGCTAGTTTGATTCTTTAAATCTAAAAATACCGTATTTTTTCCGACAAAGATAATCTAAAATACTGTATTTTTTCCGACAACGATTATGACGTAGGTTACGGAAGCGTGTTAACCCTAATCCAAGTTCCAAGAGTTGATAACGAGGAGGAAAAAAAACCCTAACAAAAGGAAAGTGATGTAGAACTAAAATAAGATAACACAAATCGGACCTGTTGATTCACAAGAATACCAGGAACGATCCTACCAATAATCGTTGATTCACACGAATGCCGATTAAAGGGAAATTCTTAGCAAAACGTTGCCAAAAATAGACTGTTGGTATTTTATTGAACTGATGATTACATATTACAAAGCAACTCTTAAATAGAGATAGGAAACTGAAACGAGCCCTAGAAGACAAACGGGCATAGAGTTATTGCAAAATCCAAAATAAACCGAAAAAACACTAAAATGCAAATAACTTATAAAATAAAGTGTTTCGGGGCTCAAAAGTTACGTAAACCTCGGTTTACCACAACGTGCTCCTCTTTCCAAGCTTCGAATCGACTGGTCATGGGCCTGAAACGGAGCCCCGTAGCCCAACTTATGCCCATTTAAGTGAAGCCCCTTTTGTCACACGGTCTTGGGCCTCTAGAAACATGATGGCCCGTTCCTCAACACTTGGGCCTCCATCAGAAAGACTTTATAACACAATTTTATTAATGACCAAAATTAAAGTGTATTACATTAGTAAATAAGCCTTATGTTTACGGGAGAAGGTATCTTGTGCAAAAAGAAACCTAAATAAATTTAAAAAAAAGAAAAAAAAAACTAATTTAAAACATTCCTAAACAACAATTACCCCTAAAAAAAAGTCATAAATAAGGAAATCTGATATTCGCGGTTTCTACGGCGTATCAAGGTTTTATGTGTTACGCCGTAGCGAAGTAATGAAACAATTGGTTATTTATCCGTGGCTTCTACATCGTAACAAGGATCATAGTTGTTAATACAAATAATTGTGTAAAAACGTTATTTTTGTTTTACGATCTTTCTAAGTTTTGTTAATAACACATTATAAAAACATAATAAGTAATTCATTTGTAACCTCAAAGTATACAAAGTGGTAATAGAAAAAGACTGCGAAATAGTCAAAGGCAAAAGAGAGAAGGTGAAGTCTCTGGCCTTAAAGGTCAAAAAAGAATCTACTGATGACGAAACTTCCACGCCGAATTGTAAAGGCGAAGAGTAGGCCATGGTGGTAAGAGACTTTAAGAAGTTCTTTAGGAGAAGAGGAAGATTCGTTAGACAACTACGTAACGAGAAGAAATCATTTTGAAAAGCATGGGATGATAAGAAAGGCAAGAATGAAAGCAAGTGTTTAGATGTGGTGATCTAAATCACTTCATCAGTGATTGTCCAAATCTATCACGAAGCAAAGACCAAATGGCTTTTATTAGTGGATGTTGGAGTGTTAGTGACAAAGTGAATGAGGAAGTCAAGAAAGATGAAGTTTCCCTCATGTCACGAAACCAACGACGTACATTACGATTCTTCTTACTATAGTGATGATAATTTATCTATTGATGATGACACTTTATAAAACGAGTACAACAAATTATGTGAACTCAACCTCAAAGTCATTAACAAAAATAAGTTTTTAAAAACAAAAAATGAATTTTTGGAAAATGAAATCTGTGAACTTAAGGAAAAAGTTAAACGACTTGAGAAAAGTAAATCGATTGACGTAGTATGTATATCTTGTGAAGAACTTCTTCTTGAAAACAAACAACTCAAAGAAATTTAAAACGTTCTTATTAAACAAGCATCTAATTACACAAAGTTTGAAAATAGTACTCATTGCCTAAAAGAAATGTTAAGTATGCAAAAATCACCAAAGGATAAAAAGGGTGTTGGATTTAATAAGTGTGAAACCTCAACAAGTGAAACCAAACAAATAAAATTTTTCAAAGAAACTGACTAACAGGTCACGGATCCCACATATCCCAAAATAAGGATCTGTTAGTTATAATAAGGGATCCACCGACCTTAGTATAAACTGTCTCGAGCCAAAAAAATGTCCACATCTTTGAGAACCGAGTTTGTTATTGTAAATAAGAAAAAGGTACCTAATATTACTGTAACTTCAACACTCAATCTAGACGAAACTATTATCAAGTATGTTGGTATTAAAACCCACAAAACCAATATCAAGCGCCTAACCTTGGGCCATGGGTTCGTGTCCACCATTTCCATACATGAACCAAATGAATGGAATGTTTAACACTAATGGACTAATGAGATATTGGGGATCAAATGTTTAAGTTGTTGTATTTATTTAGGTTTGTTTAAAGCTCGAGTTGGAACCGGACGAATGGATCAAGGATAGTGTGTGTACGAAACATATGACCGGGAACAAAAGCTTGTTCTCAACATACCAAGCCTACGACGTAGGTAACGTTGTTTTTAGTACTAATCTAAAAGGAAAGATCATCGGAAAATTTACAATTTATCACGACTCTCTTTCTATTAAAAATGTTGATCGTGTAAATAATTTAGCATTCAACTTACTAAGCATAGGACAAATTTGTGAGAAAAAGTGTAAAGTCGTGAATATGTTAGTACATTAACTAAGGATAGAATCACCATAGGAAAAGGCATTAAGAAAAATGGACTATACGTAATGAAAATAGGTAATAAGCCTAAAGATAAACATTGTCTTACCACAATAGATGATACTTCTAAACTTTGGCATAGAAGATTGGGTCACGCCAATATGCGACTAATACAATCGTAATCATCTAAAGAACTCGTTAGGAATTTACCCAAGTTAAAATTTGACCAACATTTTTGTGACAATTGTAAAATAGGAAAATAGGTCCATGCTAGCCATAAGGCTAAAAATATGGTTTCAACTACTAGGTGTCTAGAATTTTACATATGGACTTGTTTGGTCCGTCGGCTATCTAAAGTTACGGAGAAAAGTTCTACACCTTGGTTATAATAGACGACTACTCAAGATATACTTGGACTAGATTTTTGAAAAGTAAAAAAATTAGCTTTTGAACATTTTAAAATCTTAAGTAAGAAAATTAAAAATCATCGAGGATGTTCCATCATTTTCTATACGTATGGATCATGGTCGGGAATTTTACAATGAGGTGCAATTCGGAGCTTATTGTGACACCAACGGCATTACTCATAATTTCTGGGCTTCGCGCACTCCTCAATCAAATGGGGTAGTTGAAAGAAAGAACCGAACACTACAAGAAATGAGTAGAACAATGTTAAATGAACAAACTATTCTACAAAAGTTTTAGTGTAATGCCGTAGACACTTCAACTTATATTTTAAATAGAATTTTAATTCGACCAATCTTAGATAAAACACCTTACGGAATATATAGGAATAGAAAACCAACCGTAGAATATTTTAAAGTGTTTGAAAGCAAGTGCTTCATTTTAAACACTAAAGATTATCATACCAAGTTTAACCTAAAGTCATACGAAGGCATTTTCTTAGGTTATTCAAAAAATAGTAAAGCTTACGTTTTACTCAATAAACATACTATGAAAGTCAAAGAATCACTAAAAGTGACATTCAAAAAAACTCCTCTCCCTCTAAAACATCACCTTTGGAAGATGATAATTTAGTTGGAAGTCAAGCTACTAAAAATCAATCGGACTTAGAAAATGACATTAAAATTGAACAATTAGAAAATAATGATATGGTTAACATTAAAGAGTTTAAAAATCATCCATTGACAAAGTCATTGGCAATTTAAATAAAAAAAACTCTTAGATCTCAAGCACAAAATCAAAGTAATTTCTTTTGCTTCATATCAACTTTAGAGCCTAAAAATATAAATAAAACCATAAAAGACGAAAGTTGGATCGTTCCTATGCAAGAATAATTAAACTAATTTATTGCAAATGATGTTTGGGACTTAGTTCCACCACCTAAAAATCAGACCGTTATTGTTACTGATGCGTAGGTTTTGCAACTTTGCAAAAGGTTTTACTTCTCAAGGGATCTTGAGAAGCTTGCAATCCTCACCAGGCAGTGTACCTGACCGATGTAGTATAGTGTAGTGGCAAGTACCGGGGGATTGATCGTTCTCTTGGGGATTAGTGTCGTTAGGATTGAAAACTACTCTAATTAGGTCTAAGGGTGAGGGATGATTCTTTTTGTATTTTTGTATTTTATGGAAAGCAAGTAAAAATCTCGGGTATTGGAAGAGTGGGTGGAATTACTTGCTAGTCAACTAACCCAAATAACTACAAATGCAATTAAAATAAAATAACAAGAAAATAAATGGTTGTGAAACTTATAAGGAGAAAAACATGTTTACTTAGATTTCATTACTCCCTAGCTATCTTTTACCAGTTGATTAGTTTGTTACAATTGTGTGGATGACGGGCTGTATTCCTTAATACCATTCGTAGGGCCGTGTACGATCTTCCTTAACTCTATAAGCGCAAACTTCATTCTATAGCGACACGTTTAGTATCCAAATCATGAAATCACTAGTAATTACTAATGCATTAAATACAACCAAATAATCGTAGTACACATCCGATTCATGTTTCTTAGAACGTTCAAGCAAGTCACCAATTGGAAGTTAGCCAGTTTTTCTAAGCCTAACATCGACATCACCCACCCACAACAATTAATAACAAACCATCAACCAATAATCAATAGCTAGGTTTCATTAGATCTAAGCAAACACAAGAAAAACCTAGCCTAGCATGTTAATGTAAAGACAAGCATAAGATATAATCAAACAACACATAGACATATTGAATGATTTGATGGAAGACTTATCTTTAATTAAGCATGGATGAAACAAGGGTGAAAAACCCTTAAAAAAGGCATTAAAATCGACCTAGGGTTTATCCCTAAAGTTCTCCCAAAAGTTGCACACTTTAATGAAAGAAAATCCTAAATATATATAGATATTACATTCTGACGGCGTCAGGTTATAAATTCTGACGCCGTCAACCCGCTGTGTCTAGGGTTATCGGATCACCTAGATCCACTTCTGACACTGTCAGCTTTAAAACCTTCTGGGCCGTCTCTTGTAGGGCTGAGCAAACGGACCGGATGGACCGGACCGACCGACAAAACCGACCGGACCGGACCGGACCGACCACATTCGGTCCGGTCCTCGGTCTAAGCTTTTTGGCTAATTCGGTCCTCGGTCCGGTCGGTCCGGTCCGGACCGAGCAAAAACCCGAAAAAACTTGCCAAATCTTGCCTAATTGGACCGGACCGACCGAAGACCGACCGGACCGGACCGGACCGAGACCGGACCGACCACATTCGGTCCGGTCTCGGTCTATGGTTTTTCCGGTTCTCGGTCTTCGGTCCGGTCCGGTCTTGGTCGGTCCGGTCCGGTTTTTGGACCGTGATCACCCTTAGTCTCTTGTTAGCAATACACCTGACGGCCTGGACTTAGTAACACCTGACGCCGTCAGGTGTAAACTTCTCAATTCTTCTTTAGGGCGTCTGGTAAAGTCAAAATCCAACTCCTTTGTCTTCAAGTGACGGCGTCAGCTTGTAACTCCTGACGCCGTCAGGTAGGATTTCCAGCATGATTTGAGACTTGTCATTTTCTTCATTTTTATGCTCCAAAAACGTCCAAAATGCAATGTTTTCCAGAATTCCTCCCAAAAAGTACCTAAAATGACAAAAGGAACAATTTAAGGCAATATTTGATCATAAAATAACGATTCAGGGATTAAATGACCCCCTAAAGCGTAACACTTTTCGCCTCATCAGTTACTAAATGAGTTTTTAGAAAAAAATTGGTAAAAAATTGTATTATATCTTCAAACAAAGCTAAGTTGGTCCCATGAAGATACAACCAACAAGAAGGTATAGATTGTAGGGTTACGTTTACTGATTATAGTTAATTAATATTATAAAATAATATGTGGAACAAAATTAACCTAAACCTTAGCCATGGATCCATGCATGTCATGCAATCAAAAATCTAACTACAATAATAGTTTGAACGTGTGTACCTTTGATTTGCTCAGCACGATCTATCTTTTGAATACTTCTACAAGGATGCTGCAGGTAGCCACCGGTACTGAGCACATTTAGATTTACTAGATGGTTCAATGTTCATCATGTGTTTGTTCTTCGGGAACAAAATTGATCGAACAAGGGTTGTAAAACCATTGGATCGATTCCCTTTGGTCGACCAAGGGTTTCGAAAAACCATTTGGGTTTTGGGGCATTGACCGATCGAATACAAGGGGAGAGGGAGAGGTTTAGGATTGTGTGTGTGAATTATGAGGAAGCCTAGAATCCCCTTTGTATTTATAGATTACAAAGGAAGATTCTAGAACAACTTGGACTTCACTCCAAGTTAGACAAGAAGTCAAACTCCTAACTTAGGAGGAGTCGACCGTTCGTCCCTTCAACATACCCTCTGGGTATGCGGTTTTTCCTCTTTTACTCTCTTTAATATTTACACTTATTTGTTACTTAATTAACTTAATTAATTTGATACTCTTGACCGCTAAATATTTATTAACTACGTAATAAATATTTTCTTCCATTTTGTGATGCACCAGTGTGACACGTTAGTGCCTTAATTACTTATCGTGTTTTCTTGTGTATATAATTAATATATATTATGTATATATTATCTTTGCACATTATTCTTTAGACTCCCACCTGTGCAAGATAAGTATATACTCCAGAAATCATTGCATTACAGAGGTTTATAGCATGCCTTTTATAAGGTTACATGTTCTAAAGAACTCCCACACTTTGTATTGTACTTCCTCGATCCTCATCACTCTTCATGACTTAGTCCTGTCAGCCTACTTGACTTGACTAGTGTTATATAGAGAGTAGAGACTATCCTTTTGCGTTAAGTAATATTCAAGAAAGTACCTTAGGATGGACTGTGCTTCAACACAGTGTTTATTTTTTTTCGTTTCCTGCTAAGATTGTCATGAAGTACAGTCACTCTGCGTGGCTAAGCTATTACTTCAATGTTATCTTACGAAGGGCCTATAATATCTCCTCTTATCTTTCAAAGAGTCTACAAAGCCCTCTTCGACTATTAGCCCAATTATTCTTACCTCCATTGAATCCAACATTAGTATGCAATGTTACGCTTTTACGTTGTAACTGGAAACTAAGCCAAAACTCAGTGAAAAATAGAAACTTTCAACCTAACATCTTAGGTGTTGAGGATATCTCGATGAGAGCAACTTTTGATTTAGTCCATGAAGTTGTCTTCTGCTGATTACCCAATACTTATTCCCCGACATAAGTACTCATGAATCTATGGCTCTCTTATTTCCATTCTCAGGTGAATAAGAGATCAGGCCCATTCACTAACTGTGAACCAAGTCGTCACTCCCATAACTGGCAAGCAGTTATGGTATAGTTTTAGGAATGTAACATGTACAAGATCATGGATAAACAAAAGACACAAAATGTTTGGTATTATTATGAAAAACAGGTTCAGAAAGCTTTTATTCATATATAAACTTAAAATTATTAAGTTCAACCCTAATCGGATAAAAACAACTGATGTGGCGGTTGTAAGACCTCACAAGAAGTTTTACAATCCTCCTGGGCAGTGTACCTAACCGTTGTAGTGTAGTATAGGTAAGACACGGGGGATTGATCGTTCTCTAGGGGAATAACGTATGTGAAGGCCAAAGTGTATATCGAGATAGGTCTAAAGGTGGGGATGATTCTTTATATATATATATATATATATATATATATTTTATTTTATGAAAGCAAGTAAAATCTCGGGGTATGAAGAGTGGGCGTTTTAGCTACTAATTAACTAAAACAAAACTAAATAATTAAACTAAATTAAACTAATAAACAAGAAAGGTAAAGTGTTAACTCTTATGATAGGAGAATGTGTTCACTTGTATTTCCTTAGTTCATAGTTATCTTATATTGATTAGTCGAATTGTCACGTCCTGGTTTAAATTGAAGTATTGTATTCCTTTTTATTGGTCATGGGGAGGTGCCGAATGCCCCAACTCTTTGAACGTATAAGTCTCCCCTAGAAACCTTAAGGTCTATTAAGTCTTCTATGATCTACAAGCCGCAATTCACGCAATAAATATAATGAGAAAAACCAACTATTGCACTCTAGGGTTGCGGTTTATAAGATGGACACGCTAGTACTTGTAAGAGTCGAGTAGGTTTTCTTATTCTACTGCAAGAAAATCAATTAAACAAGAGACGACAAATCAATATTCAATAACTAGGTTTTGTTAGATCTAAACAAACACTAATAAATCTAGCCTAGCATGTTAAAGTGAAAAGAAGAAAAGCATACAATCAAAAAACATATAAACATATTGAACAATTAAGAATGAATTACTTATCTTCAGTGAAACATGGATAAAAAGACTGTAAAAACCTTTACAAAGTAGCAGAAATCTGACTCTCTAAAGTGATACTCCAATATGTTACAATGAATGAAAAAGATACGAAAAATATATAGAGGAATACATCTGTGACGGCGTCACGTTATGGAGTGTGACGCCGTCAGCCCGTCGCCATTAAGGTTTCGTCTTATGCAAGTCGCCGTTGTGAAGCCATCGCTAATGTCTTCTTACGCCGTCATATGGGTCTTGACACCGTCACTCCATAAAACTTCTGAGCCGTCATGTGTAAACTTTGGTCTGATTTTTGGTCTTCAAATACACCTGACGCTGTCAGGTTATAAGATCTTTCAAAACTTCTGAAGCATCGATTGTAAAATTTGTACACGTTTTCATCTCCAAATTGCAAGTGACGGCGTCACTTAGTAAAGTGTGATACCGTCATAGCTCCTTTTCTGACAGATTTTGTGACTTTGTTGCTTTCTTCACTTTCTTGTCAATTTTAACCCCAAAACATGCCGGTTTTCAGATTTTTCGTCCCAAGTACCTAAAATACAAAAACAAACGATTTAGAGCAATATTTGATCATATTAATACGACTTTAGGGACTAAATGACCCTTAAAAAGGTACCAAATAAATCCTTATCAAATGTCCCTTCACTTGGGATTTGCTTGTCCTCAAGCAAATGTGCTTTTATCCTAATCAATTTACAAGTTAGGGGTCATTTAGCATTGGATTAAAAGTAATTACATACACATTCGTTCCACAATAGTCCTAACAAGCACGGAAATTATATACTAGCACCTCAGATAATGTGTTTGGATTCTCTCATCTCTCGGGTGTATAAGTTATATAACATGAATGGAAATGGGAAAATAAAACACTCTCTACCTGTCATAGCACATAGATTACCATAGGCTTGAGAATAGATCAAACCTCCACTACTTTTGCGTAAGCACCTAGAATAAACTATCAAAGAGGGATTTTAAAGGGTTGTAATGTTAGGAGTAAGGGTATGAAAAACACGGTCTTGTTGGATATAGGGAATTTTACTAGTGGCAAGTCAATTATCTAAGTCAATCACATGTAAAACGTGGCGTTGCTAAGCCAAGACTCGACTCGCTAACTACTAACTTCTTTTTGTATTTTTTTTTCTTAACACTATTTTAATTTAAACAAAAATGAAAGACCGGATGGTAGTCCTTTTTTTATACATTTGTGAAGATCGTTTAAAACTCATCTAGGATCAAGAATAACAAAGTTTGTTGTTGCAGAGCGGAATTTAAACAAAGACAATTTTTATTAACAAGGTTTACATACATATAAGCCCCAATTCGATTTGATCATGATAAAATGTGTTACATAACTGTAACAGGGATAAAAAACACTTTGATCTTAGGGCCAGACGATCTAAAGTGGTGAGATCATTGGTGTTTTCCTAAAACATGATTAAAAAACACACACAAACATTGTCTAGGGATCTCTTTATATTAGAGTCCATCTAGATTTACAAAGGAAACCTAATTGTATTAGCAAACTAAATCTTTCCTAATCTTGATCTTTATTTTAAGCAAGTCTTCTAGAACCCTCCATCTTCTAGAATTCCATGATGATGTCGATCATGATATGTTTTGTATCATCAAATCAATGACTCCCAACACAAAACCGTTTTGACGGACCTATTACTACTTTTTATGTGCTATAACTTGTTGACTGGCTATAGTTAGATATATTGGGTTCCTTCAGTACCCAAGTCTCGTAAGTGTTAGAAAACATTAAACGCATTCAAGTTACTGAGTGAACAGTTGCTCAGTGAGTCACCTTCAGGATGCCAAGGACGAGTCTAAGAAGAAAGCCTCTCCATTCAGTGAGGCGGAACTCAGTGAGTGGCACCTAGGCCAAAGAAGAAGGTGATGGGTTCAGTGAGTGATGACAATAACTCACTGAACCCCAAGAATCCTCAACAACTAAAGAAGTATGATTTAAAGACAGAAGTCTGAAGGCCTAAAGACTGAAGATTAGGCGGGACAAAGCGGGAAATGTTTGAGGAGATAAGATGGTGTCCTTATCAACCTGAAGTCAAACTTTCCCTGAAACGCAAAATGTCAGGACAGTGTCATCACTGCTCCTCAGAAAGGCGTATTGTCTTATGCCCAAAATAGCATAATGTAACAGAGACAAAATACGTAAGTATTTTGTCTTCACTAGCTTAGGTCATCATTTCTCTTTATCATAACGGTTGTAAATACTTATATATAAATAGGAAACATAAGAGAGGAGTAAAAGTTGACAAGTTTGTGCAATTAATGCTTAGACATTCACAAACAACTTTTACTCCTCCAAAGAACAACATAGCCCCTGAGATAGCTCAGTAGGACCTTTAGTTGTCACTTAAACTTAGTTTAAGTTTAGAGAGGAGTCATGCCACACTTGTCATTTCAATTCCAAGTGTTATTCCGCAAACACTTGGGTATAATTCTTTGATTGATTTCTAATAAGAATTAAACGTTGAAAAATATCTTGTCTTTTTACTTTACGTTTATTCAAGTGTCTTTCAAAGTATTTCATTATATCACTTAAGCATGGTGCATGTTTAGATTAACTTGTAGTTAGTTTAACTGTGTAAACGGGACCAACAAGATATATGCAACTGATATTTGTCTTAGACCAGTGCAGCAATATAACATGTTTATGCTTTGCTATAACCCGTTAACTGTCTAAGGTCAGATATATCTAGGGCCCTACTGTGACTGTTAATATGAGAGAGGGCTATTGTGAACTATCATATTAATACTGGATTATTTGTGCTTGTTTATGTTATGTGGAATTACGTGATTTATATTTAACTTAGTCCAGTGTAGCAAATTACTTACTTGGTCCACTATACTTAGTACTTAAACTTATGAACTCACCAGCGTCAGCTGAACCTTTTAGCATGTTTTCTCTAGTAATTAGTGTTGATCATATGGATATGCTACTTGTTTGGAGGCTTGGCAAATGGGCATGGTTAAAGGATCAATTGACACTCTGATAAACTGCTGGGACCTACTGTTATGTTTTATTCGGGCTTACTTACGTACTTTTGGGGATAAGTGTAAACTTTAAATATTTGGTTGGAACGTTTTAGTAATGGATGATGTATTTCCATTTCCCTATACTTGTGTTGTGTACCAATCCCAGTAGCACCCCAAAACTTTGATTAAGTCTTACGTTGTACCAAATTTTGGGGGTGTTACATTATTTTCTTTAATGCCTTGGATTCTTCACACTGCACTCCCAACAACACATAAACGAACCTAAATTTTAGATTAATGTCCCCTTACCATTCCCCATCTCTTGTAAAGAACTCGTCCTTGAGTTATTGGAACAAATAGCTTGTGTTGATGAGGCTTCATAAACTTCTATCATCTTCGAGCTCTCGGGGTAAATAGACTTGTTTGACGAATAATTGTAAATTTTGAGATTCTTCAAACATCTTATCTGCCTTCTTTACATGAAGATCCATACTAAAGTCTTGATTGACTTCAGTAATCTTCAAACCTTCAACACGTTCTTCGTTTTTAAAACCCAAACCTTTGTTTTTGCAATTCTTCAAAACTACAACTTCTTTTGTTAATTCTACTGAAGTTGCAATTTTGTCTTCATGTTGCTTGTAAATTGAAGTTCTTTGATGCTCTCAACGTGTTCTTCAACAACCTCGGTCTTCAATATCTTTTCTTCAATCTTAACATCGACCATTGGCACATGTACTTGCTCTTCAGATGGAATCATCACAATTCTATTTCATTCCCGTAAGAAAAGTAGAGATTGCGCTTTAAATCATAAAAGCTTTAGCTTCTTGTCGTCATAATTTTCCTAAATAGATATGACAATTTTCATGTCATCCAATTCACAAAACACTTCACGTTTGTAAGACCTACCAATAGATGTTGGAATCAAACAAACTTGCGTTCCTCTAATTTGACAAATCTCAATTGGTAAGTTAAAATAACTAACCAATTTCCTCGACTCCAAATTTTTAGCACCATAATTGTCAATAACTATAGGAAATAACTTATTATTGATCAAAACTTTTAAATGAAGCCATTTGATAGTTGGTAGTCGAGTCTCCATTTTCATTCTTTTCTCCCATTCATCAACCCTTCTATTATTTAACGGGAATTGGTTGCATCTATAGTTGTCAATTGATCTGCCTATGGTCGGACGAATTCTTAGACCTCCATAATTGCTACCCTCGCCATTCTTGTGGCCGATTCCCCACCTATGATCACGGAACGCAGTTCTTCTAGCATAGTGTAAAACCTGTCTAGTTCTTTTGCGGATTTTGTAAACCATAATCCATGTACTCTCCAGCCCATACTCCACCAACATTAAGAGTTTTTGAATCTTCTACACCATCCATTATTCAGGATACTAACAAGCTGTAGATGCCAACTTGCACAAGATGTGTAAACGAATTTGGTTAACCACAATCCAAGAGTTGATAACGAGGGTAAAACCTTCAAGGAATAAAACCCTAACCAGAGTAAAAACTCTATAACATGATTTTATTAATGACCAAAAATAAATTGCATTGATACATAAGTTCCATATTTATAAGAGAATGTATCTTGTACCAAAAATAAAAAAAGAAATAAAAATATAAAAACATTTTTAACAATAATTATCCCTAAAAACGTTCTAAATAAATAAAAAGAAACCTGCTATTCGCGGCCTCTATGGTGTAACAAGGTTTTACTTGTTACACCATAGCGAAGTCATAAACGACTGGTTATTTATCCGTTGCTTCTATAACGTAACAAAACTCGTAGTGTTATGCCGTAGCGAAGTCTCGTTTGTCATGTTTCAAACGTTCCAGATACTTCTCGACCACTCTTCTATCTTTTCGTCATTAGATTCAAACCCCAAAACTAGACTTAACTAATGGATCATAGGTTGCCTTTTTTAGATTTTTTTTGTTGGTTGTCATATTTAATGAATATTTCTTAAGCTCGGAACAGAAATATGTTGTTACATTGAGATTTTATCTAATGAAAACGTTCACATCCCATGATTTAGGAAGATAAGTTTCAACATTAAAGGAATACATGCTAAATCAAAAGTTCTCAATACAACAAGCAGAAGTCACAACATCAACACCATCTCAGCACATTGTATAAAGCATCAAAAATGCTTGTGCAAAGTGTAGTTTTGATCTATGTAATAAGTCGAAGTAGTTTGGTCAATGTAGAAAGTCAAAGTAGCTAGACTAGTATAAATACTTGTACACTTTCTCATTTCTGTATTACAACTCATTTTACAACTTCAATAAAATGAATGTTTTCTTCCTCCCATTCTGTTGTATGGTATCAGAGCCATAACGCTCTACAACGGTCATAACTAACTCAACAAACCACCACAAACCATCATAACAAACTTTTTCCGATCAACCAATAACCGTCATAACAAATTTTTTGATCAATCTAGAATCACAATAATCATTTCAAAGATCAGTCAATCAAACAACAACCACAATGACTACACCACCACCAACCACCACCGGAGAATCAAGCAATCAATTAGAAGATACAAACTCCGTCAATCATTCCTTATTTCTGCATCAAAATGATCATCCAGGGTTAATTTTGATATCAAAGAAGCTTCTTGGCTCAGATAACTACAGTTCTTGGAGGAGATCGATGACAATAGCACTTAATGCAAAGAATAAGCTCAAAATCATCAATAAGCAATATCCTGAACCTGATTCTGATTCACCGTTAAGAGCTTTGTGGGAACGAAACAATGACATGATAATCTCATGGATTCTCAACACAGTCACAGAGCAGATAAGTAATAACCTTAGTTTTGTAAATTCTGCATCTGCATTGTGGTTAGAGTTGCAAGAACATTACTCACAACTTGATGGCCATAGAATCTATCAATTAAGTAATGATATAGCACAATTCAAACAATCAAACTGTTCTGTGGAGGTGTTTTATCAAAAATTGAAGGGATATTGGGATCAAATGGATGCTTTGGAAGCACCATACATGTGTACATGTAGCTGTAATTGTGAAAATGGGAGATTGAATGGAGCAAGGGAAAATAGGAAGAGATTAATTCAGTTTTTGATGGGACTTGATGAGAGTTTTGCAAACTTAAGAGGTCAGATATTACTAATGCAACCTTAACCAAATGCAACTAAAGCCTATGGAATGTTAAGGCAAGAAGAAAAATAGAGAGAGGCCATCACTCCCAAGTTCTTGTCACCAACTGTCATGTCCACCTTTACCAACAACAATTATTCATCTTCGCAATCACACAATAGGCAAAACAGAACAAATGAAGGCAATGGTAACAAAATGGATACAAACAGCAGAAGAGGCACTTTTAAGCAAGGGGTTTATTGTGGTAATTGCTAGAAGGAAGGACATTACAAAAGTGAGTGTTATCAGCTTGTTGGATATCCTGTGGGTCACCCACTTCATGGCAAAGTGAAACCATACAACAAGCAGAACAATACAAGAACTAGGACTGTTAACATGGCAATGAGATCAGATGTGGCATCAACCAGTGGAAAGGACAACACTGAAGACACAGCAGTATATGCAATCTGTCACACCCCAAAAATGGCGCAGTGGAATGTCATTTAATGGATGTGACTTCAAGATCAAGAACACATGGTGCCATAATAGAGAAATACTAAATGCATAACATCACAACACAAGTCAAGGTTACATTGATCCCAATACACGGGTAAATAGATGTCTTGCTACATAATTTCACAATAATAAGTCTTAAGGGAAACATTTCAAATGCATAACTCCTCGGGAAAACACAACCCATAGAGTCTTGTCTTATGTCTGCTAAACCAGGCCAAAACTCAACCTTCTAAAGCAACTTCATTCTTAACACCTGAAAATGGATACTCGAAAACGTCAACATAAAGTTGGTGAGCTCGTAGGTTTGAAAGTAAACCACGAAGCTGTGACATAAGTAGTGTAGGACAATAGTGAGCAAGATATACGAATATATGCATTTAAAAAGGAAACACAGTGCTAGCGACAACTGAACCTACCAATGATGTTACACACATGTTACCAATAGTGGGGAGCTACCCCAGATAGTACTATCAATTTGTTTCGGCTCCAAACGGAGTTAAACAGTTGCGCATACATGAAACACATATTTATCATCACAATGGGTCACATATTGCAATCAAACGCACATATTGTCCAAAAACATGTAAACATTGTATCACAGCATGAAAACAGTTAAAACACCATTTGAGTACCATTTCCCCCCAAGGAAAACATTATGAAAAAGGGGCTACGAGAACTCACCTTAGCAACGCAGTCTAAAAGAGTGAAGTCAAATAGTAACAGTGGATGGCACCGACACGCGACCTAGATTAGTACGGCAAGTTTAGTTCGTAATTCCATTTTAAGACTCGATGTGTAAAGTGTAAATAAGTTTAAAAAGTTTTAAAGTATTTATGTTTTTGTCGTTTGTGTGGCAGCATTTAAGTTTAAGTAGTTTTGAAATGTTGGCAAGGATTGGCTATTGGAAGTGCATATGTACACGTAGGAGTGTAGAGTACTCGAGACGAAAGGTATTCGTTAGACAAGTATCCGAGAATCAAAGACAAGAAATAATCACGAAATATCATTAAATGCCGTCGAAATAAAATGTGAAAAGTATATATATAGTTATTTGATAAAAATACAGTTTATGGAAAATAATTATTTTCGTTCTTTAGTTTAATTAATAAATCAAGTGTATATGTAATCTTGATGAAAATTTGGCATTGCCCGTGTAGCGATTTTGGTTTCTCATGATAACTATATGTTCAAGTAAATAGCCGTTTTATAATTTATAAAACTTACGTAAACTTTTATAAGACATAACAAGTTATATATAAGTTTAATAGGTGATGTGCGTTAATAAACATGTTAGAACTTACAAGTTTAGTTTTTGACTAATTTATTATAGATTTTCAACGTGTAGGAGTTTATAGTTGAATGTCTTATGTACGTATAATAACTTATAGTTTTTAAATCCCGAGTAAACATTAAGTTTCGAATTACAAGTTATGATTTAGTAAGTCGAGTACGAGACGCGTCACTTAAGCCAGGAAGTTAGCCGTGAAATAAACTGGAATCAAGTAAGCAAAACCAAACATACCCACTGTTGGGACTGTTGGGCTCGACCAGTCAACAAAACAAATCAAAACACAAAACAATTTTGTCTACCAAATTAGGAGTTAGTAATAAATTAATTAATGTTTTGCAATTGGCACCTGGTGACCACATGGAACCAAAAATAAAACCAAACGCACCCAATTCTAAACCAAAAATAAGACCTTCCAACTCTATCTTAGACTTGACCCATTGAATTTATACTTTTTGAAACTTACATTGCCATATCAGTGAGCCAAAACCAACTAGTTTAACATTTTACCATTTAAGCTTTTTGAGTCTTAAAGTAGCTGGTTGAAGCAAAAGAAGAACAACAAAAGCAGAAAAAGAAATGCCCACTGTTGGGGTTTGACAGCAAAAACAACCCACAAACACACCACAATTTTATCCAAGACTTAGTTTAACGAAACGCCATTAGACCTGTACCATATGGCTAAGTCCTTCTTGACAACCAAAACCCAAAACATGACCAGAATATAACAAGATTCACCACTGTGGTTCGGCCACAGTGGGTTTTGATCCGGAGCCAAATCTGACACAAATTCTTACAAGGACAAGGACTAATATGCATCGTAAGTGAGCAATATAACTAAGCAAAACTCGAACGTAACAAAGATTTATAGTATACCGCTATCGAGACTAAGGCTTAACGCCACACAAAAGTCTTAACATCTTTTAATAACCAAATGCACAAGTCGCAAATCAAGGACCAAAATAGATACTCGAAGCAAAAATCAAAACAAAATAAGCCGATCAATATGAGCATTTCCCGAATCCGAGCCTAGAGTCAGTTTTAGTTTTAAATTTCATTTTAACAATATTAGTGCCACACAAACTCAATAAAACCCGTGAATCATAAAAATAAAATCGATCAAACGGGAAAATCCAGGAATCAAACCAGAAGTTCAAGAGTATAAACAGAAACAATATTATAACAACAAGACTCCAATAACATCAAAAGTAGTTACAGATTCGAATGAAACAAAACAAAAGACTAGAATGCTTACAATAAGGTGAGTCGATTACAAGACCAAGAATCAAAAAGGAATCCGAATCCGAATCAACAAGCAAATCCACACCCCTTTTCTTCCACAGAACTCGTTTACCCTTTGTACAAAAACAATGATATTTTGCTTTGGTAAATTTTTGGAGTGTGTGGACTTACTTGTGATCCGATTGGATTATAAAAGAAAATAGAATAGGAGTGTTTGACTCTTTCTCTACTTGTTACCAGTCGATATATAGCCAAAAAGAGATACCATCACCCTCATCTTCGTCATCCTTTGGGTGGGATTCGTTGACTTAAAGGGTAAGACAAATGGATCAGACTGTGGCTTCACATGCCATGGGGGACCGATTCGTTGCCTTGTGGTCAGGCCTGATCTTGATTCAGGAGAGGTGGGGAGGGAGATGCAGTAGAGAGAGAGAGAGAGGGAGAGACGTGTTTGTGGAGATAAGGGAGAGTGGATAAACGTTTTATATATATATTTTTTAATATTATAAGTGAAGGTATAATAAAAAGTAAAGTGAGGTTAATTTTAAAAAAGGTAAGTTGTGAAGTGTTTTTGGTTTTGTAACCCTTGTGGGGATTTAAGTGTACCCCGTATTTCGTTGAGCTCAAGTGTAATTTTGTGTTTTCTAGGTTATCGTGAGCGCGAAAAATGTCATTTTTGAGTACGTTTATATAAAAATGATATAAAACAAAATTGTCGACTCCGAATAATAGTTATTGGGTTTATGCCGTTACTTTAATTTGTGTCGGTACGCGTGTGGTGTCGTTACTCAATACGTGTCATTTAGTTAAAAGTTATGCACAAAAGTAAATATGTAAACTTCAAAAATAAACTATTTCGAGTTTTAAGGCTGAGTAAGGACCTGGAAAATGCTGGTTGTTATAGTCTACCCCCGTTAAGTGAATTTTGTCCTCAAAATTTAGCTCGTACTATTGTCAAACAGGTGTGGGTACTTATGTCTCATCTGATCCTCTCGTTCCCAAGTAAACTCTGGTCCACGTTTTGAGTCCCAACGGACTTTAACTATTGGTATCTTTCTACGTTTCAACTTCTTGATCTCACGCTCTACAATCTCAACAGGTTTCTCCACAAAGTGTAACTTAGGATCTATCTGAATCTCTTCCAATGGTATGTGTAAGGTCTGATCAGCAAGACACTTCTTAAGGTTTGATACGTGAAACGTATCATGAACATTACTTAGCTCTTGAGGTAGCCTTAGTCTGTAAGCTACTGGACCGATTCTCTCAGTGATCTCAAAAGGTCCTACATATCTGGGTGCTAGCTTGCCCTTCTTACCAAATCGAACGACACCTTTCCAAGGTGATACCTTAAGTAACACATTATCACCAACACTAAATTCCAGGGGTCTCCGTCTATTGTCGGCATAGCTCTTTTGACGGTCACGTGCAACCTTGAGTCTATCCTTGATTTGAATGATCTTTTCAGTGGTCTCTAACACTATTTCAGGTCCTATCATTTGACTTTCTCCGACTTCTGCCCAAGCAATAGGTGAACGACACTTCTGCCCATAAAGTGATTTGAATGGTGCCATTTTTATGCTAGCATGGTAACTGTTGTTATAGGAGAACTCGACCAATGGAAGGTGAGTATCCCAATTACCACCAAAGTCTATGGCACATGCCCTGAGCATGTCCTCTAAGGTCTGAATGGTGCGCTCGCTTTGACCATCAGTCTTTGGGTGATAAGCCGTACTCATCTCTAAGTGTGTTCCCAGTGACTTTTGCAACATTTGCCAAAAGTTTGACGTGAAACGGCTGTCACGATCTGATATGATCGATATAGGCACACCATGTCTCGCCACTATCTCCTTAATGTAGAGTCTAGCCAATTTATCCATCGTATAATCTTCTCGGATTGGTAAGAAATGTGCAGACTTAGTAAATCTGTCTACGATAACCCAGATCGAATCGTGTCCACTACTAGTCCTAGGTAACTTTGTAACGAAGTCCATGGTTATCCTTTCCCACTTCCATTCAGGAATTTCCGGTTGTTGTAGCAAACCAGATGGTTTCTGGTGTTCAGCCTTCACCTTCGAGCAAGTGAGGCACTTGCTAACGTAGTCGGCTATGTCTTTCTTCATCCCAGGCCACCAATACAATTCTCTAAGGTCATAGTACATCTTATCTGCTCCTGGATGAACGGAGTATCTCGTCATATGTGCTTCGTCCATGATTAGGGTTCTCACATCACCAGTTAACGGTACCCAAATTCGGTCTACAAAGTACAGTCCACCGTCATCCTTTTTGTCCAATTGTTAGTACATCTTATCTGCTCCTGGATGAACGGAGTACCTCGTCGTATGTGCTTCGTCCATGATTAGGGTTCTCACATCACCAGTTAACGGTACCCAAATTCCGTCTACAAAGTACAGTCCACCGTCATCCTTTTTGTCCAATTGTTTATCTAAACCTCGCATCTTCTCTGTGGGTGCATCCATATACATAGATGCCTCTCTCTGAGCTGCTAGTATCTTATCCTTGATACCCGACTGTATGGTTATACTCATGGCTTTTACTTTCCTAGGCTTGAGTCTTTCCTTCCTACTCAGAGCATCAGCTACTACGTTCGCCTTACCTGGGTGGTAGCAAATCTCACAGTCATAATCACTGAAGAGCTCAATCCATCTCCTCTGGCGCATATTCAACTCCTTCTGATTGAAGATGTGTTGGAGACTCTTGTGATCAGTATAGATAACACTTTTCGTCCCATACAAGTAATGTCACCATATCTTGAGGGCAAATACTACAGCACCTAGCTCCAAATCATGGGTGGTATAGTTTTTCTCGTGAATCTTCAGCTGTTGGGATGCATAGGCAATTACTTTGCCCCTTTGCATTAATACGCACCCAAGACCTTGACATGATGCGTCACAGTACACTACGAAATCTTCTGGTCCATCGGGGAGTGCCAGAATTAGAGCATTACATAGATTGTTCTTCAAGGTTTGAAAGGCTTCTTCTTGTTCCTCGCCCCATTCGTACTTCTTATTCTTTTGAGTCAGCAAGGTAAGAGGTTTGGCAATCTTAGAGAAGTTTGCGATGAATCGCCGGTAGTAGCCTGCCAGTCCTAAGAATGAGCGGACTTTTGTTGGGGACTTAGGGGCTTCCCAATTCTTCACAGCTTCGATCTTACTCAGATCCACATGAATACCATCCTTGTTAACCACATGTCCAAGGAATTGGGCTTCCTGTAGCCAGAATTCACACTTCGAGAATTTGGCGTACAGTTTCTCCCTCTTGAGTAACTCTAGGATTAACTTCAGATGCATTTCATGTTCCTCTTTTGTTTTGGAATAAATCAAAATGTCATCGATGAATACGATAACAAATTTATCCAGGTATGGCCTGCATACTCGGTTCATCAAGTCCATGAAAGCCGCAGGCGCATTTGTCAGTCCAAAAGGCATAACTGTAAACTCGAAATGACCATATCGAGTTCTAAATGCGGTCTTTGGGATGTCATCTTCGTGTACTCGTAACTGATGGTAGCCGGAACAAAGATCTATCTTAGAGAAGTATTGTGAACCTTGAAGTTGGTCGAATAAGTCGTCAATTCTAGGGAGGGGTAACAGTTCTTAATAGTTAGTTTATTCAGTTCTCGGTAGTCGATGCACATCCTAAAGGAACCATCCTTCTTTTTGACGAACAATACCGGTGCTCCCCATGGCGAAGAACTAGGTCGGATGAAACCCTTGTCTTGGAGTTCCTTGAGTTGATTAGACAACTCCTCCATTTCGGTAGGTGCCAAGCGGTAGGGAGACTTAGCAACTGGCATTGCCCCAAGAATTAGGTCTATGCGAAACTCGACTTCCCGCGTAGGGGGTAATCCGGACAGGTCGTCGGGAAATACTTCAGGGAAGTCTCGAACAATTGGGATATTTTCTAGTTTTTTCTCGTCTACTTTCATGCTCATGAGGTGCTTTGCTTTTTCTTCAAGTCGCTCTCCATAGACCTTAAGTAACTCACCGTTTGGTAGTGGTATTCGGACCATCTTCTCGTGGCACACTATTTCAGCCTTATGCTTGGACAACCAATCCATTCCTACAATCACGTCGAAGCTTCCGTGTCCGAGCGGTATTAAGTCGATGCTAAAGGTGTGGCCTTCTAACTCTAGTTCGCACCCGCGGACGATCTTATTTGTTTCTAACTTTTGACCACTGGCTATTTCAATTTCGTAACTAAAGCCTAGTCTACTAGGTTCCATTTTTAACAAGGGCATGAATTTAGTGGAGATAAAGCTATAATCGGCACCAGAATCAAATAGTACAGTAGCATAGTGGTCGTTTAGAGAGAACGTACCCGTCACGATGTTCGGGTCCTGGCGTCCTTCCTCAGCGTTCATCACAAATACCCGACCACGAGCT
>LBNU01006299.1:24506-35770 GCA_014162995.1 Artemisia annua | reverse complement strand
TTATTTGTTTCTAACTTTTGACCACTGGCTATTTCAATTTCGTAACTAAAGCCTAGTCTACTAGGTTCCATTTTTAACAAGGGCATGAATTTAGTGGAGATAAAGCTATAATCGGCACCAGAATCAAATAGTACAGTAGCATAGTGGTCGTTTAGAGAGAACGTACCCGTCACGATGTTTGGGTCCTGGCGTCCTTCCTCAGCGTTCATCACAAATACCCGACCACGAGCTGGGTTACCATTGTTCCACCATTAGCGTTGTTTCCACGGTTCGCACTGTTTCCACCAATTGTTAAAGCGTGGTTCTGGTTGTTCTGCACTTGCCCTCGTGTCCCATTCAACCTAGGACACGCATTACGAAGATGATTCGGGTTTCCACACTCATAGCATGCTCTAGGGTTAACAACATTAACTGGTGTCACTTGTTTAGCCACTACCCTACAATCCTTTGCCATATGACCACCTCGTTTGCAATTGAAACACACTTGGCAGGGTTTTGTCTCCGGGTGATGGTAGTTACATTTCGCACACATAGGGTGAGAGCCCACATAACCTTTCTTTCCCGTGGTTGTTGCTACGAATCCTTTTCCCCATTTCGCTTTCTTATTGTCACCCTTTGCACCACCTTGCTTACTCGGCTCACTTACGGCTTTCCTCTTGTCACCACTCTTAGACACTGTTCCATTCCTAACTAGCTCATCTGTTAAGGCTGCAGCTTTCTGTATCGCACTCTGAATTGTAGCAGGCTCAATCGCTTTCACCATCCCACGGATTTCAGGGACTAGCCCATAAATGTACCTTTCAATCCTCTTGGATTCAGGAGTGACCATATGAGGTACTAGTCTAGCGAGCTCATGGAACCGATCTGTATAAGCTGTGTGATCAGTTCCTATCATGGTATGGTGGTAGAGTTCATGTTCTAGCTTCTGCATCTCATTATCAGGACAGTACTCCTCTTTCAACAATGCCTTAAAGTCATCCCAACTCATCCTAATGGTAGCTTCCCTGCCCCTAGCCTGAAGTTGCGTGTTCCACCAAGTCAACGCTTTTCCAATCAATGAACAGGCAACATACTTCACTTTCTGATGGCTCGCACACTCACTTATGTCAATCACTGACTCCATCTTCTCGATCCATCGAGTATAAGCTATCGCACCTCCATTGCCATTAAAGTCCACTGGTTTGCATGCCGAAAATACCCTGTACGTGCATCCCTTGTCAACGTTGGCATGGTTTCCATCATTAGCATGATCATTTCCGCCGTCGTCTGCATGCTCATTCATGCTCACGTTGTTTCCTTGGTTACTCATATGGTCACCAACTTGAGTGACAATAGTGGGTAGCAATCCCTGTAGCTGTCGAGCGATGATAGTTTCAAAGTCAGGGTTCTCATTGTTATTGTTGTTGTTACCAGTGCCGCGACCACCCCCTCTACCTCCTCTTCCACCAGTCCTTCCACCCCTCTGGGCTGCACCACCTCGGTTAACTCGAGTCGATCTTCTTGGAGGCATGTTTCTACAAGAGGGTGTTTGTAAACGTTAGATAGGAAGTAGGTAGGGTAGGTCGGTATACGTGTCGTAACTCTATGCTCAGCCACCTATTTGACAGATTCATGAATTTGATAAGTCCACATTGCATCATGTTATCGTAAAAACGTTGGCCAGGCGTTTTTAGGATAGCATCATGCCCTGTATCCTTATCATCATCACTTCACGTCAATCTAGCCTATTCCGTCCTCGAGTAAATTCCTCAAAACCCTTAAGTTAAGTCACAATCCAACTTAATTTCGCAACTCATCAAACAAGAACTGTCTTGAAACTAAGTTGTAAATTGTTAAAGAAACTCAATGGTTTTGAAAAATGGACTCAATTCTGGAGGTTCGCAAGGTCTAATACTAGGCGCCAATAACTCATAAGGTAAGTATACACATAATCGCACACGTAGTCCTTATTATGCAAACTATATGAAGATTCTTAGGTTATAGTCTAGGTCAAACCACCTAATTCTCTATAACCAAGGCTCTGATGCCAATCTGTCACACCCCAAAAATGGCGCAGCGGAATGTCATTTAATGGATGTGACTTCAAGATCAAGAACACATGGTGCCATAATAGAGAAATACTAAATGCATAACATCACAACACAAGTCAAGGTTACATTGATCCCAATACACGGGTAAATAGATGTCTTGCTACATAATTTCACAATAATAAGTCTTAAGGGAAACATTTCAAATGCATAACTCCTCGGGAAAACACAACCCATAGAGTCTTGTCTTATGTCTGCTAAACCAGGCCAAAACTCAACCTTCTAAAGCAACTTCATTCTTAACACCTGAAAATGGATACTCGAAAACATCAACATAAAGTTGGTGAGCTCGTAGGTTTGAAAGTAAACCACGAAGCTGTGACATAAGTAGTGTAGGACAATAGTGAGCAAGATATAGGAATATATGCATTTAAAAAGGAAACACAGTGCTAGCGACAACTGAACCTACCAATGATGTTACACACATGTTACCAATAGTGGGGAGCTACCCCAGATAGTACTATCAATTTGTTTCGGCTCCAAACGGAGTTAAACAGTTGCGCATACATGAAACACATATTTATCATCACAATGGGTCACATATTGCAATCAAACGCACATATTGTCCAAAAACATGTAAACATTGTATCACAGCATGAAAACAGTTAAAACACCATTTGAGTACCATTTTCCCCCAAGGAAAACATTATGAAAAAGGGGCTACGAGAACTCACCTTAGCAACGCATTCTAAAAGAGTGAAGTCAAATAGTAACAGTGGATGGCACCGACACGCGACCTAGATTAGTACGGCAAGTTTAGTTCGTAATTCCATTTTAAGACTCGATGTGTAAAGTCTAAATAAGTTTAAAAAGTTTCAAAGTATTTATGTTTTTCTCGTTTGTGTGGCAGCATTTAAGTTTAAGTAGTTTTGAAATGTTGGCAAGGATTGGCTATTGGAAGTGCATATGTACACGTAGGAGTGTAGAGTACTCGAGACGAAAGGTATTCGTTAGACAAGTATCCGAGAATCAAAGACAAGAAATAATCACGAAATATCATTAAATGCCGTCGAAATAAAATGTGAAAAGTATATATATAGTTATTTGATAAAAATACAGTTTATGGAAAATAATTATTTTCGTTCTTTAGTTTAATTAATAAATCAAGTGTATATGTAATCTTGATGAAAATTTGGCATTGCCCGTGTAGCGATTTTGGTTTCTCATGATAACTATATGTTCAAGTAAATAGCCGTTTTATAATTTATAAAACTTACGTAAACTTTTATAAGACATAACAAGTTATATATAAGTTTAATAGGTGATGTGCGTTAATAAACATGTTAGAACTTACAAGTTTAGTTTTTGACTAATTTAATATAGATTTTCAACGTGTAGGAGTTTATAGTTGAATGTCTTATGTACGTATGATAACTTATAGTTTTTAAATCCCGAGTAAACATTAAGTTTCGAATTACAAGTTATGATTTAGTAAGTCGAGTACGAGACGCGTCACTTAAGCCAGGAAGTTAGCCGTGAAATAAGCCGAAATCAAGTAAGCAAAACCAAACATACCCACTGTTGGGACTGTTGGGCTCGACCAGTCAACAAAACACATCAAAACACAAATCAATTTTCTCTACCAAATTAGGAGTTAGTAATAAATTAAATAAATGTTTTGCAATTGGCACCTGGTGACCACATGGAACCAAAAATAAAACCAAACGCACCCAATTCTAAACCAAAAATAAGACCTTCCAACTCTTAGACTTGACTCATTGAATTTATAGTTTTTGAAACTTACATTGCCATATCAGTGAGCCAAAACCAACTAGTTTAACATTTTACCATTTAAGCTTTTTGAGTCTTAAAGTAGCTGGTTGAAGCAAAAGAAGAACAACAAAAACAGAAAAAGAAATGCCCACTGTTGGGGTTTGACAGCAAAAACAACCCACAAACACACCACAATTTTATCCAAGACTTAGTTTAACGAAACGCCATTAGACCTGTACCATACGGCTAAGTCCTTCTTGACAACCAAAACCCAAAACATGACCATAATATAACAAGATTCACCAATGTGGTTCGGCCACAGTGGGTTTTGATCCGGAGCAAAATCTGAAACAAATTCTTACAAGGACAAGGACTAATATGCATCGTAAGTGAGCAATATAACTAAGCAAAACTCGAACGTAACAAAGATTTATAGTATACCGCTATCGAGACTAAGGCTTAACGCCACACAAAAGTCTTAACATCTTTTAATAACCAAATGCACAAGTCGCAAATCAAGGACCAAAATAGATACTCGAAGCAAAAATCAAAACAAAATAAGCCGATCAATATGAGCATTTCCCGAATCCGAGCCTAGAGTCAGTTTTAGTTTTAAATTTCATTTTAACAATATTAGTGCCACACAAACTCAATAAAACCCGTGAATCATAAAAATAAAATCGATCAAACGGGCAAATCCAGGAATCAAACCAGAAGTTCAAGAGTATAAACAGAAACAATATTATAACAACAAGACTCCAATAACATCAAAAGTAGTTACAGATTCGAATGAAACAAAACAAAAGACTAGAATGCTTACAATAAGGTGAGTCGATTACAAGACCAAGAATCAAAAAGGAATCCGAATCCGAATCAACAAGCAAATCTACACCCCTTTTCTTCCACAGAACTCGTTTACCCTTTGTACAAAAATAATGATATTTTGCTTTGGTAAATTTTTGGAGTGTGTGGACTTACTTGTGGTCCGATTGGATTATAAAAGAAAATAGAATAGGAGTGTTTGATTCTTTCTCTACTTGTTACCAGTCGATATATAGCCAAAAAGAGATACCGTCACCCTCATCTTCGTCATCTTTTTGGTGGGATTCGTTGACTTAAAGGGTAAGACAAATGGATCAGACTGTGGCTTCACATGCCATGGGGGACCGATTCGTTGCCTTGTGGTCGGGCCTGATCTTGATTCAGGAGAGGTGGGGAGGGAGATGCAGTAGAGAGAGAGAGAGAGGGAGAGACGTGTTTGTGGAGATAAGGGAGAGTGGATAAACGTTTTATATCTTTTTTTTTTAATATTAAAAGTGAAGGTATAATAAAAAGTAAAGTGAGGTTAATTTTAAAAAAGGTAAGTTGTGAAGTGTTTTTGGTTTTGTAACCCTCGTGGGGATTTAAGTGTACCCCGTGTTTCGTTGAGCTCAAGTGTAATTTTTTGTTTTTTAGGTTATCGTGAGCGCGAAAAATGTCATTTTTGAGTACGTTTATATAAAAATGATATAAAACAAAATTGTCGACTCCGAATAATAGTTATTGGGTTTATGCCGTTACTATGATTTGTGTCGGTACGCGTGTGGTGTCGTTACTCAATACGTGTCATTTAGTTAAAAGTTATGCACAAAAGTAAATATGTAAACTTCAAAAATAAACTATTTCGAGTTTTAAGGCTGAGTAAGGACCTGGAAAATGCTGGTTGTTATAGCAAAGATGGACAACTTGCAGAACCAGTTGAACCAGGTTATGATGATGCTACAGAACTCACAAGGAGCATGTGATCGAAAGGTGTTTGCTGCAGGTAGATACTTTTTCATTTCTTCTTGCATTGCACATATAAAAGATGCTTGGGTATGTGACAGTGGTGCCACTGATCACATATGTATTTCACTTGAACTCATGTTTAACATAAAGCATTGCACCACACCTATAATTGTTTCACTTCCAAATGGCCATCAAACCATGGTTACCATCATTGGTTCTGTTAAGATTAAACCACAACTTGTTCTGCACAATGTTTTTTACATCGCATCCTTTGCATACAATTTACTGTCAGTAAGTCAAATCACCAAAACCACAGCCCTTTCAGTCCTGTTTAACCACTCAACATGCATATTTCAGGGAAACAACCAGAAGATTGCCCATGGGATTCAGTTTGATGGACTCTATATCATCACCCCAGATTCTGTATCACACAATCACACTCATTCACCATCTGTAAATACCACTATCAAGGACATGTACCTATAGCATTCTAGGCTAGGTCACCCCACTGTTCATGTACAAAAGCAAATAAAGTCCTTGCCTTTTATCTCTACTGATGTGCAAAAGTTTCAATGTAGCATATGCCCATTAGCCAAGCAAACTGCTTTACCTTTCAAGTCTAGTACCTCACAGGCTACATCTAAGTTTGATCTTATACATGCTGATACATGGGGACCCTATAAACATAGCACACTCAACAATTGCAAGTATTTTCTTACCTTGGTGGATGACTACTCAAGAACCACTTGGACTTACTTAATGCCCACCAAACAACATGTCACAACAACAATCAAGAACTTCTATTACTATGTTCAAAATCAGTTTCAAACAACCATAAAAACTCTAAGAAGTGACAATGGGACAGAATTTGTGAATCACTCACTCACTAATTTCTTTCAAACCAAGGGAATTATACACCAAACATCATGTCCAAACACCCCACAACAAAATGGAAGGGCAGAGAGAAAACATAAGCATTTACTTGAGGTAGCTAGATCAATACATTTTCAAGCTCATTTCCCTATTCATCATTGAGGTTATAGTCTTTTAGGAGCTACATACCTCATAAACAGATTACCCTCCACCATCTTAAGCAACAAAAGTCCTTTTGAAGTTTTGTTCCAAACACCCCCTGATCTCTCAAATTCAAAACCATAGGATGCCTAGCCTATGCCTCAATCCATACACCAAAAAAGTTTGCACCCAGAGCCATACCATCAATTTTCCTAGGATACCCTCAACATTAGAAGGGTTATCTTTTACTTTCACAGGACACCAAAAAGACTTTTGTAAGTAGACATGTCACATTTCATGAGGACATATTTGCTTTTCAACAATCCATCAACACCCCTGCATCATCATTCAACACTGATTCTACACCAACTTTCTTTCCACAACCTGTACCATCACCCATTATTATCTCACCAACACCTTCACCTCCATCACCAGTGCAGAACACTTTCCCTGATCCAACTACATCATCTGATGAGTCCTCACCTTCCCCTGAACCATCATTCAACACTACCCAGGCACCTTCAACATCATCTGAACCCTCACCAACACCTTCACCATCATCTGAGTCTATACCTGCATCAAATCCAACACATCCACCAAAGACACAAACCATTTCAGAACCATACTTAGCAGAACCAACCACCACTTCACAACCCATACATGCACAACTAAGAGCATCAACCAGAACCAAAACTCTCCCAACCAAACTCAAAGAATATTATCATTATAAACCAACATCTTCACTTAATACAACCATCTCCAAACATCATACTTCTCATTACATAAATTATGCAAAAATCATAAATCCATCAACATTACATTTAATTAACTCATTACATCAAGAAATAAAACCCACTTCATATACTCAAGCATCTAAGTATCCACAGTGGATAGAAGCAATGAATAAGGAAGTAACTATATTAGAAGATAATGACACTTGGGAAGTTACTACATTACCACCTTTTAAAGTGCCAATTGGATGTAAATGGGTATACAGAATCAAATATAATGCCAATGGAACAGTAGATAAGTACAAAGCTAGGTTAGTGGCAAAAGGTTTTAATCAAAAAGAAGGGATAGATTACTCAGAAACATTTGCTCCAGTAGCTAAAATGTTTACTGTCAGAACAATACTTGCCATGGCCTCTGTTTCAAACTGGCACCTTCATCAATTGGACATAAACAATGCTTTCCTCCATGGTGACCTTAATGAAGAAGTGTACATGAATCTCCCAAGTGGTTATAGCAAAGAAGACCCTCCTAAAACTGTTTGCAGGCTCAAGAAATCTCTTTATGGGCTAAAACAAGCCAACAGACAGTGGTATCTCAAGCTCAGTGATTTTCTTCTTTCCAATGACTTCAAACAAAGCCATGCAGATACTTCTCTCTTTACCTACTTTAAGAACTCAATCTCTGTGGTACTCCTAATCTATGTGGATGATCTACTAATCATAGGTAACTCTTTAACTTTCATCAAGGAAATCAAAGCCAAGCTTCACAATTAATTCAGCATCAAGGATCTAGGAAAGCTCCACTACTACCTTGGAATAGAGTTTATAATGAATGAAAAAGGAATCATGATGGCTCAAAGAAAATATGCCCTGGACCTCATTGACTATGCAGGCCTCACTAACACCAAACATGCCAAAACACCTCTGAAACCAACTGTGAAGCTCACTTATGATGGAGGTGAACCACTAGCTGATCCATCTCATTATAGAACCTTGGTTGGCAAGCTGATCTACCTTACAATAAGCAGACCAGACATTGCTTTTGCAGCTCAACTATTGAGCCAGTTTTCACAGTCACCTCACACCACTCATCTTGAAGCTTTACACAGAGTCATCAGGTATATAAAGCTCAGTCCTGGACAAGGTTTGTACTATCCTAGTTCCAACCCTCTGGTTTTACAAGCTTATTGTGATAGTGATTGGGCAAACTGCCCCTCCTCAAGAAGGTCAGTTACTGGTTTTGGGGTATTCCTGGGTAACAGTCTCATTTCTTGGCACTCAAAGAAGCAACAAGTTGTATCTAGATAATCCACTGAGGCTGAATACAGGGCCTTAGCAGACTGCTCATGTGAGATTACTTGGTTAAATTCACTTCTCAAAGACCTACATCTCTCCATACCTACTCCAGTCAAGATTTTTTGTGACAATGCATCAGCAATTGCACTTGCTTCCAATCCTGTTCAACATGCTAGAACTAAGCATATTGAAATAGATTGTCACTTTGTGAGAGACAAGATTAAAGCTGGACAGATTCTTCCTACTTTTGTGCCTACTACATCTCAAACAACTGATCTTCTGACAAAACCTCTCTCCACCTATCCATTCAACAGATGTCTCTCCAAGTTAGGCATGTGTGATCCTTACACACTGCCTACTTGTGGGGGGATAAAGGAATACATGCTAAATCAAAAGTTCTCAATACAACAAGCAGAAGTCACAACATCAACACCATCTCACCACATTGTATAAAGCATCAAAAATACTTGTGCAAAGTGTAGTTTTGATCTATGTAATAAGTCAAAGTAGTTTGGTCAATGTAGAAAGTCAAAGTAGCTAGACTAGTATAAATACTTGTACACTTTCTCATTTCTGTATTACAACTCATTTTACAACTTCAATAAAATGAATGTTTTCTTTCCTCTCATCCTGTTGTAAACTGTTAGAAATATGGTTATATATTTATATGTAAATGTATAGAATCGAACACGAGACCTCGGGATTGCACACATTGCAAATAAGCATTAAGGAAAAATAATAAATGTATTTTTATATTTATTATTAGACACAAGTACTTAACGACCGTTAGTGTTTACCGTTAAATAACTAACGACCGTTAGACGAAGATAAGGAAAGTGTGTGTTTAAGATTTATGGTAACCCAAGAAGGATCTAGAATCCTCTTGGGACAAGGGGCGGCCGAATATCCCTAAGGGATTAGGTTTCCCTTGCTTGGTGACTAAGTTACTTAAACGCTATATAAACAAATCTTAGGTTCAATTGTTTTTCACCTCTTGAACACACAATTAACCCTAAAGTTGTTTTCTCTCTTTTCTTCCCTCTTGGCCGATCGTACAACCAACCCTAAAGGTTGTGGGATCGAATTTTGTCTTACAAAATTATTCTTGTGTAGTTTCTTGCAATACCTTAATACGGTTTAATTTGTGTGTACAAGAACGAGGTAACAACACACTATTGTTGTTATCAAGAGATCGAATAACAAAACGGTAAGGGGTTATTCATAGATCTAATATAAACCCTAATTAGGGTTCATCACTTGTTCTTCCTTCAATCAAGAATTGCATACGGTACGTTTTCTATTTATGTTTTAGTTAACTATTATTTGTTATACGTGATCCTACGCTTCCGCGTCTATGTGCTACTCAATATTAGTATTTATTTATGATAGTCATAACTGTAAAATTCTAACAGTGGCATCACGAGCCATGTATAACATGTAATTGCTTACTAAAACCAATAAAAAACATATCTTTAATTGTTTTAGATAGACATGTTATTGTTTCTAGGGTTTTTCTTTAAATTTTGTGAAAAATTAAAAACCCTAACCCTAATTTATGGGGGGGGGTCGATTTCTCCATAAGCCCTAATTAGGGTTTGTGGTTTAAAATTATTAATTTGATTAGTAATTAATTAGAAACCCTAGGTTTGTAACATGTTTTAGGGTTTTGTGTTTTGATTAATTTGATTAATAAAATTGGATAGAAACCCTAGGTTTGTTACATATTGATGTGCTATATGGTAATTGTTATGCATGAATGCATGACGAAACATGCATGTTAGTCATGGATTATTTATTGTTTGCAAGTAATTGTTTCACACATTAATTATTAGATAGATCTAAAATTGGGGAAGACTCCGATTATAATTAAAATCAATTTGCGTGTTATGTGGTGTACTAATCAATCCTAGCTTACGCAATCGATTATTCGATGGATGTGGCTCACTTGTGCAAAGTGAAAGCTTTAATTGATTATACACATTATAAACCTAGAATTGTTTTAATTAGGGTTTTATCTAATTAAGCTTGCATGTGGCTAATTGTTTTCACCGCTTTATTTATTTATCAGTTGGTTATGTGTTTTCTTTTAAATTACTTGTTATGTGTTATGTGTTTATTAAATTGTAAGCAATAACAAGGGTAATTTTCAAAAGAAAAATTAATTGGACTAATAATGGTGAAACCAAGTTTTGAGCTTTAATCATAAACTTTTAATTGATTGATGCAACTGTACTAAAATGGTCTGAAAAGCGGAATTGATTTGACAAACTGTAAAGTGGGTATAAGGTGGCTTCGAATTAAATTGTGGCCTTAGAGAGACAACATGCTGTCTCTACGCTCGCCTGTGCGTCAAATTGAACTTACCAAGTAAGCCATTTTTAGTACGAAGCATCTTAAGGCAATGTTGTAATTTGCTCAACGCCTCAATTAAAACTTTGGTGATTTGTGCTCATGTAAAGAATTGGATTTATAAAAATTGTTTTGTAAAATTTTATGTCATAAAGATGAGTGCATGCATCTTTATACATGTTTTTGACACATCAAAAACTAAATACCCTAAAATTTAAGTCACATGCCATCTAACTATAAGGAACACTTGAAGTTAATTTTGGGTATGCGTGAGACCTGGACCAAGATTAATGACAAGGTAAATTTC
>LBNU01006299.1:1256-24306 GCA_014162995.1 Artemisia annua | reverse complement strand
AGTGGGAGTTATAAGACTTTTGTCTTGATTGTATATCTCAGATTATCTTTTGTATATCTCAAGATAATTACTTTCCAAAATATAGACATTAATATTTTCAATGATAGTCATGTACGTTTCCTTGATTGATTGAGTGACTCTATATCTACTAGTTATGACACAAATCATATTGTTCACAATAACAAACGCATGCGTGTTGTTTATGTGGTACTTGATGTTGTTCCATGCACAAGTGGGAGAAATCTTGATTGTGTGCAAGGTACAACACATAGTAATATGATTTAAAGGATTCTCTTAAGTACATAGTAAGAGACTATAGTTCTAATATGATTAATACATCTATTCTAAGAAACACTTGGTGTTGAAATTTAGTAAACGTGAGACGCAGACTAAATTCCAACAACAAGGTGAATTTCCATGTATGCGTGAGACCTACATGGATAATTTACTGTTTCTAAGTTAGACATCTATTAGAACATGTGTCAATATGATAACAAGACAACTTCAAATATTTATGTATTATTGGAATGAAATAAATGCATGAAGTAATATAATACTACTTCAATAATTATGTATTCTTAGAATGACATAAATAAATGAAGTAGTGAGTTAACTTAAAAATATTATTGAAACTAAATGATGGTGTTCATGATTACTTTAATTATACATGTTTATATTGTATTCTATAGTTATAAACATGAAGTCTTTTAAGTATTACAAGACTTATAATAAAGTAAGACGTTAACTTGTTATGGTCTTTTAATTAAGACATATACAAGAAGTCATTGAGTTGATCAATGATTAATAACGTGTAATGGGATTATAACAGTTTATGTCTTCTTATAGAAACATGAACAAGAAGTAACTTGATTAATAAGTACTTAGGTTATAAAGCATGCAAAGTGGCTTGGAAATTCTATTTTATCATTAAGCTGATTTAGTTGGTAAATAGACAAGCTAAAAGATATAAGTTTATCTTTCATATTGATAGATTGTCTGACAATGTGAGTCCTAATAAAATACCACAAGTTTATGGTATGTTCGGTTAGGAGAATCAAACTTTATTGTTATTGTTTGATTAAAGATAACTATAACTTCTTTCTTCCAAAAGTTATCAAGGTTAGAAAATTGAGTATGAATTTAATATACTCAATTAGACTCCTAGAAGATTTATAAGACATCCTGGAATGTGATGAATCACATTAAGTCTTAAAATTGAAGTTCAGAATTTGTTAAGATACTTATGTGAAGGTTATTAACAAAGCATGTCAGGAACTCTCAATGTGTATTTGTAATATCCCAAAAAGAGAAAATTGGATTGTTGCTCTTATTGCTAAGTATTTATAGATAGTCTATAGATTACTAAAGGCAAGTGGGAGTTTATTACAAAATACATAATCTTCTAAAAACACACTAGTAAAGATCATGATGAGGCTTAACATGTAAATGATAAACCTCATGATGATGGAATTATCATTCATAGATCCACTTGGATATCTCAGGTATTTGATTAATATGCTGGGAATTATATGATGAAGTATTACCAAATAATGGATTGGGTAAACTACTCATACTATGAATGTTATAGATGCTGTTCATAAAGATATTCAAATTTTACAAATTTGGTTTATCTTAATTCTTAATAGTTAGAGAATGATGATGAGTTTATTCAAAGATAATGTAACCCTAGTGGTTTAAATCTTTGTTAAAACTCATATGGACAAAATTGTATACATATTTTAATGTATGTCTTATGACAAGATTATTAATCATATTTAAGCAATTAACTATGATTGAATACTCTTTCCTAAGCACATTAAAAATACAAAGATGGTAATTGTCATATTTATATGAATATGAAATTTGACAATGAATATCAAAACTCTTTCTTGAATGATTACTTGAGCGAGGACGATAAGTAATCAAAGGGAGTTTATGAATTCAAATAAATCTTTGGAAGTATACAAAGCGCAATAATCCATGAATGGATAATGCATGCATCTAGGAGATTACTCTTATGATTAATTGTTAAATCAATGTTTTGATTTATAATTGGAATAAGGTAATTTCTAAGTATTCCTGAAAGCTAGTGGGAGTATTATGTTTGATTTACTAAATCATATATGTTGTATAACATATAAGAAGTAACATTCCATATAAGTAAAATGTTAAGTCTTATTGGAATGAAAATTTACTTAGATGATTTAGAAAATAAAACATACAACCTTGGAACAAGAGTTTATTGTTTAATAAACTCGTGCGGTAAATAAATCTAATAGAATATGATATATCATTTTGAAAGACTAAATTGATATATATATTTGTAAAGATATAGCATGAATAAAATCTAAGTATGACTGAAGGATTTTCGTGTATATCATTTTATTGTTGTATCATGCTCAATAATTCGACAATATTTGATATCCAATCAAAGTTATTATATAACTTGTGTAATGTATATTCTAATGGAATTTGTTTGGACTTAGAATAATGATCCTCAACCTGGAATTGCTCCTAATTCTAAGTATAAACAATATGGCAAATTGTTGCGTAATTGTTATAGCCGACAATAAATCTTGAAGGATTGGAAGGCATCAAACATTACACAATGGATATTAAGTTTACGGGATTTTTAAAGAGCATATTGTAGTTTTATACAATGATGCTAGTTTAATTGAAATCACACTCAATACTAGTCATGGTAGGATTTTATCCTTGTTTATGGCCATGTAAACTCGTTGTGCTCAACTAAGAGCATAGTTGCATTATACATTAAAGAAATAGAATGCTTTAAACTTTAAATCAAGGTTGTCAGGATCGGGATCCTACCTAGGATCGTTTTCGGTTTCACAAGATCGGGATCGTAGGATCGGATCGGGATCGTAAGATCCTATGAAATGTATATATTTTTGTATAAGAGTTGTAGTTTTATACTTCTATAGAATACTTTATACGATAAACGAATTTAAAAAGATGATAAAAGAAAAAACAATAAGAAACATGAGGTTCTAGTAGGATCGGATCGTTCACGATCCTACGATCCTGCGTGCGATCCTACGATCCTACAACGATCTTGCTTCCCTTGAGATAAAAATATGGGCTTGTAGTAGGATCGGATCGTTTACGATCCTACGATCCTGCGTGTGATCCTACGATCCTTTACCGATCCTGATTGAATTAAGATCCTACTACGATCCTGCTCGTTTTTCATATGTAGGATCGTAGGATCGTACGATCCTACGATCAGGATCGCGATTTTGACAACCTTGCTTTAAAGTGTTTGAAAGTTTGATTGTCATAAATTGGTGGTTGAGGATATCACACCATTTATGAAATATTATGTGGATATATATCAAATAGTTGGATTTACACATACAAGAATTTCGCTAATTAAATTCTTGAAATAAGTATTCTCAAAATTCCTATAGATCAAAGTTAGTTGATTTATGCCTAGTTGACAAGTATGATTGACATGACTTGAGGCATAATTCATTAACTAGAATTATCATGCATTGATCTATTTTAGTATTTGGATAAAGGATGTAATGTACGATTATTAATTTCCAATAAAATAAAGTATGGTTATGTTTATTTCAATTGCTTTAATAATATATATCCTGTTTTTGCATGTTTATATCCTTGAATAATTTTATTATTCTAAAATTGTACATTGTTGGTTAATAATATGGGAATATTGTTAAGGGAAGACAATTAAGATATTCAATGAATTGGGTATTGGACTTTTCCCAAAATACATGATGTTACTTATTTTAGTAAATCATAATTAGTTATCCTTAGACTTGAGATACCAGATAAGTGTCATGAATGTAGTGCATTTTTGTGGAGCAATCTACCGCTAACCGTAACTGGTAGTTATAAGGGTTGTTTTCAGAAGTGTTGCAAAGTTCATGGGTTAGTCTTGTAGTCAAAATAGAATTTGTTCCTTCAAATTTGTTTTGAAGTTTAATACTATGGGCTACTCGTAGGATTAACAAAATGTTTGCGTGGCCACGCCCAAAGTATATCTGGAATACGTTCAGATGTTTTGGTAATTTTGTTCAATCATTGATATACGAGAAACTGAAAAATTAATAAAGATTTATTTCTTTATTAATCAAAGTATTAGAAACAAAAGGATAATAATAACGATGAATCGTTAAGGGTTTTCCAGGAAACTCAGCTCGGTTTGAACTAGGGGTATTGGAGTGTTGCAAGACGCCGACCAATATCATTTTACTATTAATAAATAACCAAGTGGGAGCTGTTAGAAACATGGTTATATATTTATATGTAAATGTCTAGAATCGAACACGAGACATCAGGATTGCACACATTGCAAATAAGCATTAAGGAAAAATAATAAATGTATTTTTATATTTATTATTAGACACAAGTACTTAACGACCGTTAGTGTTTACCGTTAAATGACTAACGACCGTTAGACGAAGATAAGGAAAGTGTGTGTTTAAGATTTATGGTAACCCAAGAAGGATCTAGAATTCTCTTGGGACAAGGGGGCGGCCGAATATCCCTAAGGGATTAGGTTTCCTTTGCTTGGTGACAAAGTTACTTAAACACTATATAAACAAATCTTAGGTTCAATTGTTTTTCACCTCTTGAACACACAATTAACCCTAAAGTTGTTTTCTCTCTTTTCTTCCCTCTTGGCCGATCGTACAACCAACCCTAAAGGTTGTGGGATCGAATTTTGTCTTACAAAATTATTCTTGTGTAGTTTCTTGCAATACCTTAATACGGTTTAATTTGTGTGTACAAGAACGAGGTAACAACACATTATTGTTGTTATCAAGAGATCGAATAACAAAACGGTAAGGGGTTATTCATAGATCTAATATAAACCCTAATTAGGGTTCATCACTTGTTCTTCCTTCAATCAAGAATTACATACGGTACGTTTTCTATTTATGTCTTAGTTAACTATTATTTGTTATACGTGATCCTACGCTTCCGCGTCTATGTGCTACTCAATATTAGTATTTATTTATGATAGTCATAACTATAAAATTCTAACATAAACATCATAAATGCACGTCATTGCATGAAATTGGCCTGAAAGTACTGAAAGCCATCTCCAAAACGGATGACTTCATAAGGAACAAAATCTAAAACAAAATTTTTTATCACTAATTATTAAGATTTTCTTTCTTGGATAAAAGGGATATCTTCATTAGTTTATACATATTCGATGAAGTAATAAACTAATTTTCTGTAACTCCATGGATTTTGATTAAGAAAACCCTTAAATATATATTGACTTGAAGTGATTATTTGATTATCTTTAGTTCATCGCAATATTCATAACCTTCCGTGAAACCAAAGAGCAAGTGAAACTTGTGTTAAAATGCTACTATTCTCATAAATCCTTATGTCAAAGAAGTATCAAAATTTTTGAGCTCGGATCAACCTAGCTACCTTTCAACATAGATCATCCATTTCTATGCAGTTTCCAAGTTTTATTGTTTCGTAATCAATATATGTATCTCGGTATCAAAATTTAGGGTGTCTTTCTTTTTTCGTTATGGGGAAGGAATAGTGGGACATACTAATTTAAAAGTATTTATTTTTTAAATGAGACCACTATTTCTCTTAGTTGGTCTATATCAATAAGACTTAAATTATAAAGTTGTCCTAATTAAAAGGCTCATGTAGATATGGGACCCACATAGACCATTAACTAAGGAAAAAATAAACAACCCTTAACTCTTCTATCGAAATCTAATTTAATTTCCAAGCATATTCGTATCAAGTTTATCTAAATTAAAAGGCGCGCCAAGGCGTCGCCAAGGCGCGAGGCGTGGCCTCGGCGCCACGAAATGGACCAAGGCGTGAGGTCTAGGCGTCGTGTGAAAAGGCGTGGAATAAGGCGCGAAAAGGCGTGCCAAGGCGCGCCTTATCGTATGGCGTGGCGCCATTTTTAGAAGGGGATGATGTGGGGCTTAAATTTTGGGCCTAGTAATTTCTAAACATAGTTCAAAATTTCACTTTATTTCTTATGCATATCACTTTTTGTAAGCTCACTTTTTGTAAACTCCATGGCTTAAATACTTTTTGTAAAAATATACATGGGCTTAAATATTTTTTCGCCGCCTTAGTCACGCCGCAAAAAACGCCATGGCTTCACCATGGCGCGTAAGGCTTGAGGCGTGGCCTTGCCGCCACGCCACGCCTCACGCCATTTATAACATTGTCTAATTTGCAAGTACACGTTATAAACTGTTAAGTTAGCTAGGTTGACAAATATCACATGACACAGGATAAAAGAAGATTCCTCACCAAACAAACCAGTCTTACGAGTTACTCGGTATGACCAATTACATGAAGGAATCAAATTTTCTACCTCCTTCGTACCGGTAAAAGTTGCAACAAGCATGCCGCGAAACAACCACAAGTCTACAAATCAATAGGCCAAGATACAAAGTAAATTTCAAATCTAAAGTTGTGTACTATCGTCATCACGAGTTTAAAATTATCTCATTCATCATCATGATAAGTGGTTGTGTTAATAGTTAAGGTTAATATACAGATATGTCACTAAATTTTTTTAAAAAATGCGTTTAAAAAATGAATGTTTATTCTCTTTATTTTATTTACTGAATTTATAATTTAGATTATATATATATATATATATATATATATATATATATATATATATATATATATATATATATATATATATATATATATACACTTGAAATCCGACCCCCGAGTTAAACCATCCAAACGGGCAGGCCCCGGGACGCCAACCACTAGGAGAGACCCGCGAAGGGAAACCCCTAGAACTCACGGCTTCGCACTAGGAGGAAAACCTGGATTTTTTGTCACTTGCGAGACTTGAACCCTGGGTAAAACCTCCCCCAAGCTCCAGAAGGAGCCCAGGTGGCCAACTGAGCTAAGCCAATTGGTTACTTTTTTATATTTTTAGGACTAATAAATAAATATTTTAAAATGATTAAAGAGCATAAATGTTGTATTTTTACAAATTTAACGATAAATATATCTTTATAATTTTAGTAACATCCGGAATGTAATGTAAGGTAATGTTTAATAACTTGACTACCCCACTAGTTACTGCTATGGATGCTGACCCATATATTCAATTTTTGGAGCCCTTTGCATCTGGTCAATATATTTCCTAACGAATACATTGTACACGTGTAGAGATTGGATACCAGGTGTAGTGGTGCCGCCTAGACCCACAATTTATAAGGGTCCACATAGATGTGACCAATAGTATGAGTGTATGACCAAATTCCTTTTTTCCTCGCTTCACAATTCACATTAGTAAAGAGATTTGATGAAAAATATATGTTCTCCTCCTCGTCTTAGTATGACCTTTTTTTTTTTTTTTTCATTTTTTTTTTTATCTTTATTTAATTTATTTATTATTATTATTATTTTTTGCAGTATAACTGGTTATGTAAATAAACTATTTCACGTAAACATAAAGTGTTATTTAATTATCCATTTTTTAATAATGATTGTTCAATGAAATTATTTCATAACCACAAATTTTAAGGTTGTTATTATCAAAACCTAATATTTTACAGTATAACGTTAATCAAGCCAATAAAACATCTGAATTTCATAAGTGGTTTTGTGATTAAACAATATATGACATAATTGTCAAATTAACTAGACAAATATTTTGATCAGTTTACCAAACATACTGTATAAGAATCTGTGAGCCATAACACACTTTCGACACATAAAAACACGCACCCGCCATGAAATCATGAAATCTAATATTGTATGCATGAGTCTATACAGACCACAAAAGCAAAATGCCATCAAGGAGTCAATTAGAATTTGTCTTGACTCACATTTGAAAAGTCAAACCAAATTAAAGAACTTTCCAAACCTTCTCGTATCCCCGCCTTTGTCACCTTTTTGATTCTTGACCAATTGCCACCTTAAGCTTCTTTATAATACTCAACTTTAATTATTTCAAGCTTTCAACTATTAACTTAAACACATAAAGCTACATTATTCTCTAGATATATATACAAAAACCAATAGTTGATTGATGGAACGAGGTGGACGCGGCCGTTCCAAGGACCACCAAAAAGATAGTGGAGGAGAGGCGGATGAGGTGAAGTATCGAGGAGTTAGAAAGCGTCCGTGGGGAAAGTATGCAGCTGAGATTCGTGACACTAATAACAATGGTGCAAGAGTTTGGCTAGGGACATTTGCAACAGCGGAAGAGGCTGCTAGAGCTTATGATAGAGCCGCCTATGAAATGAGAGGCCACATGGCGGTTCTAAACTTTCCAAATGAGTATCCTCCTACATTTTCGGCTGCCGATTATAATGCCGCCAACATTGCTGCCACATCATCTGCGGGTGAGTCTTCTTCTAGTGGCGTGCAAGGTAGAGAAGTGATAGAATTCGAGTATTTGGATGATCAGTTGCTAGAAGATCTTCTTGATTATGATAACAAGAAAACCAAGAAATGAAAATTTGATATTTTAACGATGTATGTAGAGGTGGTTTTTTGAGTTTTCATAATCAACGTTGTTTGAAAATATATATATAGTTTTTTTGTTACATAATAATGGTTGTGTTTCGTTCCAAATTTGGAGAACGTAAAAACAACCCACATGCATTTTTCCTCGTAAGGTTGAGATGTTTGTAGTACATAAACCACGTTTGATGTAATTTTTCTTGTTAGGATGCTTAGTTTGTGTAATAATGAGAAATTCCTGTTTCTGCAAGTCTACATGCATATCCTGTGCTGCATGCATGTTTCCATACATATGATAGGCTGTCTACCCGTAACGGTTTGCACGCACACGCATGCGGTTAAATTTTTTACATGATTGATTTTAATAATATCGATAATGATCATTACAGCTTCTACGATAAGGATTCCCGAAACAAGAATTGGTAATTCCATTTAAGTGTGCTCAATTCATTTTAACTTGTAGTGATTCAAGCACGGCTAAAATCAATTCGTACAATAAGTGATATCGATACTATGTAATCAAAGGGTACAATTTTAACATATTGTTTGAATTTATATTAGTTTGTTCCCAATAATATTGTAAAATCAAATCAAATATAACTAGTTATAATACCCGTGCACGCACGGTTTTTTCCAGAAAAATTTAATTATATAGTATTATCATTTAAAAACAGAAAATCTTATGTATATTTTAATAAGTTAGAGTATCAACATGTGAGAAAGTAAGAAAAATAGTTAGCAGAAATTGTAAATATGACCGTGGCATTGACCTTGTATTTGATTCTTGAGCGTGTTTCCTTATAATGTTATTGGGCCAAAGGTTCTTTGATCACATGGGTTTATACATAAATCAAATTTATTTTAAATTTTTTGTTTACTATATGGATATATAAGAATTTACCCGTGAAAATTATGATATAAATACAACTAATAAGTATGCATGAGTTTTTCATTATATATTAATATCAATTAATATTTTGTAAAAATTTTATTGGATGAAAGATTTAACTTTGTTTAGCTGACATAGATGTTAATGTTGAAGTTGATGTTGTTGTTTAACTTTAACTATTGATATCATGTTGTACAAAATGTGTGAGTTTAGTAGCACATAATGAGCGTTGATGAAATATACTCCGTAAAGTTTTTTAAAAATGTTTTTCCGGATATCCGTATATAAACATTAAATAACAGAACCGAACCCACATCAGCATCAGTAGTAACAGACCAATGATCCTGTAAGATTTCGTGACCACTATTTCTACGCACACCCCTACTCTTAGTTCGCATATCTAAATAGGAAATACAACAAACGTCAAAAGACAACTAAACAACAAACAACGTACACGTATAACACGGCGCGACACGATTTACAAAAACACATAGATGAAACTGAATAGATGCACAAAACACATAGACGACAACCAATAAATGCACACACAAACACGATTCTAATAAAAGAAAGCAGTAAAACGAAGATGAAGCAAAAGACAACGTAGTTTTAGCTATAGGTAAAAAGATTCCGGCAAAAGGTCGAGAAAAGGTAGAGGAAGAAGATAAGTATAAGGAAAGCGGTGACCACGTGAATGTAAAAACCAAAAAGAAGGGGAAGGCTTAGATCATGGGCCTGGACAACACGCATGGGGCAAGCCCAAAAACCGAAAAAACCTAAACGACATGGTTTGCGTTATATATAGTAATAATTACATGAGTCGTTATGAGTACAATCGCGTATATTTATTTTCATATCACAGTAACTTGTACTTACCATTTGATATTTATATAAACTCATGTACGTATAGATTAAACTTTTAAATTGGATAACATGAGTTCTTATTTATATTTAACGTACATAGTAAAAAGATATTTTAATAGATGAAAGTTTAAAACTAATATTATTTAACGTATATTAAAACTAATTCGTACATTTATAAAATTTTGTAAGTTTAATAGATGGAAGTCTCAAACCAATATCATGTAATTGTAAACAAAGTTCATATCATAAAGTGTAGGGGATGTAAAGTGTAAGGGGTTATTTGTTTATTATATAAAGTTATCCAAAAAATGGAGATTTATAATTTTACACTTAACTCCATGTAATATATTTAAAATTTAACCACTAATGTTTTATTAATTACCTCATCTTTTTTTAAGTTTTTATTTTCATAAATTTGACACCTATATTTTTATGTGTTTTTTTTCTTTAATCAAATTCTCCACCAAATTTATTAAAGTTTGACCAAAATCAATTCAATTTTGACTTTTTATTAGCCAATCATATTGCTTGATTTCGCCTATGTGTCAAAATCGAGCATTCTTATTGGTCCAATTTTTTTTCCACTAAAATTGTTTTGTCAAAAAAACTCCGAAATGATGTAATTCTTTTATTATATAAAAGATAACGCTACAGAAAGGTGCATGCATTTATTAAATTCAAAGCAACTTTAATATTGGGGGTGTGTGTCCAAAATATGCATTCCTATGTAAAGATCTATTGCTCAACAATATTGAGTATTTAATTACTAGATAATTAGAGATAATTATTACACTACCATATATATTATGTATATTTATAGGATGGGGGTTTAAGATTTAATATTTTAATCAATATAAGATGTTCATTATATACTAGGGGTAAAGGGTTTTCTCGGCAAATGTATTACTCCAAAAAACCTTTAAGTACAAAGGATATAGGTGAAGTATCATATCTCAGCCCGTTACATAGGCGGTAAAGCTTAGACACATTCTAAGCTCCTTTAAACAAGAAAACAAACCGCTACTCACTAGATTACATTTGACACCTACCTAACACACAATTACTTCCTACCACGACCTTTAAGCTTGATATCATACAGATCACAAAAAGCATCCAATTGCCCTGGCAAATCGTATACCTGATCCGCATAGTCATCATAATAATCTTCAAGCTCCTGACCGCCACCAGTTGATGCGAGAAAATTAGCCATAGGATTATCCGGCTCAAGTACCCCCCTCATCATCACTGTCAGAAACAACAACATCCCCTATCTTAGATAAAGGTTTACCCACCTTAGTAGAAGAAATATATGGAGAAGAAGAAGAACTAGGCTTAATAGCCACCATCTGCTCCTTCTGTTCATTTCCACTCCCACCTTTAAAAGAACTAGCCACAACGGTCATACCAGATGCTAAAAAATTAGCCATATCGTTATCACCATAAGAAAAAAGAGTCCTTGTAGCCGAACCACTATAAACATTTGTGTGGTTTGATCGTTTCTTACTTTACTCTTGCACATTACTTATTGTTTATTAGTTTTAGTTGTCGATTACACCTGAACTTGTCAAAGATAATTAAGTCAAAAAGCGGTAAACTATTCAACCCCCCTTCTAGTTTTTCACAATTGGCATCAAGAGCTACGTTACTCAAGATCTTTAAAATATATTGTATTTTGGATCGATCCATGGATTTTGAAAATCTCAAAGAAGGGAAATCTACACAAAAACCACCGCTGTTTGAAAAAAAAATTCCTTGAATGGAAAAATAAATTTGAAAACTATGTGAGATCATTAGATCAAACGGCTAATGATATTTGGAAAAATCTCCTAAACCTTCATCAAGAAATATATCAAGTCAAAAATGATCAATTTGATCTTACATATGAGTTAGTAGTCTTAGAAAAACAAATGGATAGACACTTCGTTGAAGTAAATACAAGTGCTACGAGTTTAAATGGTTTTAATGAAGGTATTAGTGACGAAGAAAACATGTGTGAAGCTCGAAGAGAACTCATTTACGAATCATGGAGCGACACGGATGAAGATGAAAACAACTATCCGGTTTGTGATTGTCAAATAGATAAAACTACAAGTAAGGTACAACTTTAAACCGAACACTTTTGCTTCGACACATTCATTTTAGAATTTTCTAAACTGAAAATGAGTCTAAACATTTTTGTAACATGAACCTAAAAACAATCTTTATCAATGAAAGCTCAAAATCTCTTGAGAACAATTTTGAAAAAGAAATAATGTTAAAGATAAAATGTCTAGACTAGAGAGTAATGTTGAGATTGATCTAGAATGCAAAATATGTCTAGACTACAAACATGAAATTAAAAGACAAAATGAAAAGGAAAAAATGTTAGCTAAATTTGAAGAAAGCTCAAAATCTCTTGAAAACCTATTAAATAGTCAAAAATCATTTAAAGATAAAACCGGGTTAGGATTAACTCAAATACACCATCAACTAGTAAGTCAAAACAAATAATGTTTGTGAAGCCTAGGAGAGAAATTTAGAAGTAACTCATTCTTCAAAGTAAGTGATAAAAAGTCAAAGAATATAAATGTTCTTATACTTTTTGACATCATTTTTATCAAGTGTCGTTAAATACGTTTGACTAACCATCTCGGATTCATGAGAATTTGAGTATCCAAGCTTTTTTACAAGATAGGATGATATGCACAATGAATGTCATTTTTGGTAGCTTCTCTATGAAACTCAAAAAGTACGATCTCTTTTAACTCACTAAATATTGTTTCTTGTTTACGATTTATCTTTCGTAGTATTAGTCGTCCATATCATAAGCAGTTTGTCTTCCTAGTTGGTTTTAACGGGAATTGGAACCACTATGGTCAAAGGATTTCGACATGACAACATATGGGAGACATAAGGTGTTTCATTTCAATAAACTATTGGGAATAGACAATTGAGTGAGACTCACTTAATATTTGTCTACAAGTGAGCTAACTAAGAATCTCCTAAGTGATAAGATGACCAACACTTTTGTGATGCTTGCAAATTTGATACTCCACAAAAGTTTTAATATAACACCTTTTGACACAGCAACTAATATTTCAAACCATGTCTCTATTCGACCATTCTTAAATAAAAATCCATACGAATAATACAAAGATAAATAACGTATAGTTTAGAGTATTTGGGAGTAAATGCTTTATACTTAATACCAAGGATTATCTCATCAAATTTGACCCAAAGTCTTATGAAGGTGTACTTCTTGGATTTTCACAAAATAGAAAAGCTTATATTGTTTTAATCAAGGTAATCTATAAGGATCAAGGAATCGTTGAACGTAACATTCGACGAAAGTCCACCTCCCTCTGAGACATCACCTTTGATAGATGATGACTTAGTCGAAAGTCAAATAGTGGTAAAGACAAGAATGCTTGGATAATGACAAGGAAGATGAACTATTAAAAATTGTCAATCTAAGAGTCATCCATTAGATAGTGTCATAAGAATCATTAATGAAAGAACATTAAGAACAAAAGTTCAAAATGTAAGTAACGTCTTTTGTCTTGTGTCAACCGTCGAATCGAATAATATAGAAAAAGTCATAAAACATGAATCATGGGTCATAATTAAGATTAAAACAAATTTGATAAAAATGATCTTCGGACATTAGCTCCTTAACCAAATATCAAACAATTATTGGAACAAAATGGACCTTTCTAAATAGATAAAGATAATGTAGTGTCAAGAAACAAAGCTAGGCTAATAATACAAAGGTATAACCTATAAAAGCTCTTTAAGGTCTTAAGAAAGCTCCAAAAGCAATGTATAATCACTTAAGACATTCCTAGTTCTTCATAAGCATACAATGAATTAAGTTTCCTTTAACTTACCAAGAATGAAATAAGTGAATCCGTAGATAACACTAAGCGTAGAGAAATGATTGGAAGTCTACTTGATCTCACAACTAGTAGATCCGACATTACGATTAGTACTTGTCTATATGCTCGTTATCAAGAAGATCCTAAAACAATCCATCCTGAAGCGATTGTTTAGATACATCAAAGGTACTACACACCCTAGATTATGGTATCCCAAAGGAACGGGAGTAGAAACCATAGTGTATGCCAACTCGGACCATGCCGGTGACTAAGTTGATAGAAAAAGCACAAGTGGTACTTGCACTTTTGTTGAACACTTTCTCACCTCATGATTCTCTAAGAAACATAAGGCTCTCGCTGTCTCAACAACTGAAACTGAATGAGTATCGGCCGGAAAAGCATGTCAACAAGCTCCGTTGGATTAAGGAAGCTCTTGTCAACTACGTAATTCCACTTGACGATATCCTCATTCTTAATAATAATCCAGTTCAACATACTCGCACTAGACATTTAGTAATCCGTTACCAATTCCTTCATGATAATGGTCAAAAAGGGAAACATCTCTATCGAGAAAGTATCCTTCTAAGACAACATTGTCGATATTCTCACGTAACCTCTTAAACGAGAACCATTTAATCTTCTTAGACTTGGAATAGAACTTATGGAACCTACTTTGTAGTTTTGAACGTTAGAATAAAATCACAAAAGTCAAAACAATTCTTTTTATTTTTTTTCCTCTGCTGAACTGGTGGAATCCTCATTTTGGTTTCGCCTGGTCCGTCGAACCTGCAGATTGTTTTCCTTTTAATTTTAAACCAAACTCCCTAACCCACAACTAAAAACCCACTCACAGTTACTATTCACGTCTAAAACATCTCCTCACATGAAAATTAGGGCTCTCCTTTAAACATCCTCCATCTCAATCAATATTGTAAGTATTCTTTACATAATTGTATTCGTGATCTAAGTTTAGGATTTCCATTCACTCACAAAAACTAAAATCTTGGGGTTTATGCATAAATATGTAAAACCATGTTAAACCTTGGTTGTAAACAAAACTAATTATGTTTTTCCTTAGTTAGGAATTGCATCTTGTTAAACAATATCATAATTTACCAAACACCCAATATAAGATTTTTTGAAAAATCACTTCTCACAATTAGGGTATGTTTGGCAAAAATAGATGTTGCTGGTGCTGATGCTGGTGCTGTTGCTGGTACTGATGCTGGTGCTGGTGCTGATGCTGAAAAAGATTAAAATTGTAGCTGTTTTTTTTGCAATAGTGTTGGTGCTGTTGCTGAAAAAGATTAAAATCAGTTAATTTATGAAAAATAATCTCCATAATCTTTTAAAAGCTGGTTCTGATAACTTATTTTTTGGGAACTTATTTTTCTAAAATAATTCATAATCTTAGTTTGCCAAACGAAGATTATTTTTTGATGAAAGCTTATTTTTCAAAAAAATAATCTTAAGCCTCCATAATCTTCCATAATCTCTCGCGCCAAACATAGCCTTAGAATAAAATATTTCCTCACATTGTTAACACAAATGAAAAACGTTAGGAAAACATCATTTGCATTATATCTCTTGAATGCTAAAGGGAATGCATATTCAATATGCAATTTCAGGTACATTCAATTGAAGTCACATTAAATTAGAGGTGTTTGGATTATCTCGTGTTTTATAAGAAAATTTGCATACCTAAAACCTTTTGAGCATAAAAATGAGTTGAGATATCCATACCTCACTTTGTTGTCATATAGGCACACACTAGAACAATAAATCTTAAATTGTCTAAAATGTGCTTCTTTTGTTTCTAGGAACCAACATGCCTCCTACAACATTCTTCGATCATAAGGACACCCTTAAGTATCTACCCAAACACTATATGACCAAAGATCTTACTCCCACTCAAGTCAAAATCTTTAGGGGTTTAGAAAAATGCTATGTTCATGAAGGTAGAACCATTGATCCATCCTTCCTAGAAGGAACATCCATTCGCCAAGACCTAGCCACTATCAACTTCGATTATCATCTAGACATTGATGAACAAATTTGTCCTAGGTTCATTCTAAAATTCTATGCTGCCGTATCTCTTTCTAGTGATGAGTATTGTCAAATATCCCTAGTCTTCACTATCAACCAACCTCAAAATACCGTGCCTTTAAGACAATTTGCTTAAATCCTTGGATCTCGAATAATGGTACGTGTCTCTATACGTACAAGTGGCCTCTTACAAGTCTTGACTCCATTGATCGTAATCCTACATATGCCACTCTTCTTGTTAGTAAGGAAGTGCTTCGTGAACATCTTTTCATAAGAACTACAAACACTAGGAAAAATCATTCGGGAAAAGAAGTCATTAAGGACCTGTTTGGAATGGAACTCAATGAGCTTAAGCCTAAATTTAGGAAGTGGGAAGAAGTTCTTAGGGCTAATGTCATAAGCTCCGTAGGAAATAGAGATCATGTTAATACATGTCTTTGCTACATGCTCTATAGTATCTCTACTAGACAACCTTTCAATTTGGCTTATTTCATGGCTAAAAGAATGGCCGATTGATGAGGTGAAAAGTGTACCCATTTTAGAGGGTCATTTAACCCTAATTCATGTTAATATGATCAAATATTGCCCTAAATCGTTCCTTTTGTCATTTTAGGTACTTTTGAGAAGAATTCTGGAAAACACATCATTTTGGACGTTTTGGAGCATAAAGTGAAGAAAACGACAAAGTCTCAAAAGAATGCTGGAAATCCTTCCTGACGGCGTCAGAGTCACAAGGTGACGCCGTCAGCCAACCAAGACAAAGGAGTGGATTCTGACTATACGTGACGCCCTAAGCAAGAATTGTGATATTTACACCTGACGGCGTCAGGTGTTAATAATCCTAGGCCGTCAGGTGTAATCCTAAAGAGAGACGGCCCAGAGCTATTTTACAAGTGACGGCGTCAGAAGTAGATCTAGGCCATCCGAGAACCCTAATGGCGGCGAGCTGACGGTGTCAGAGCCTATAACCTGACGCCGTCAGAGTGTATTTTCTATATATACTTTTCTATTTTTTATTCATTAGTGTGCAACTTTTTGGGAACAAACCCTAGACGATTTTATCAGCTTTTTCAAGGGTTTTTCACCCTTGACTCTTCCATGTTCAATTAAAGATAAGTCTCCATTCAAATTAATCAATATGTCTATGTGTTGGTTAATTATATCTTATGCTTGTCTTTCAATTAACATGCTAGGCTAGATTTACCTTGTGTTTGCTTAGATCTAATGAAACCTAACTATTGATTATTGATTGTTGGTGTCTTATTACTTGTATTGGATGATTGTTTATCGATGTTAAGCTTAAGAAAACTGGCTAACCTCCTATACGGTAACTTGCTTGAACGTCTTAAGAAACATGAACCAATGCGTACTAGGTTATTATGGTTGTATTTAATGCATGAGCGAATTCTAATGATCCTATATTAGGAGCTTCTTAGCCGGCTCGACATAGGAGTGAAGTAGGAGCTTATAGAGTTGTGGAAGTACGTACGCCACCCCACGAATGGTATTAAGGAATACACCCGTCATCCACGCAATTAAGACACACTAAGCAACCAGTAAAAGATAGTTAGGGAGTAAAGAAATCTAAGTAAACACATTTGTCTCCATATAAGTTTCACAAACACTTAGTTTTAGTTATTTTATTTTATTTGCAATAGTAGTTTTTGGGTTAGTTTGCTAGCAACTAATTCCGCCCAATCCTTCAAACCCGAGATTTTACTTGCTTTCATAAAATATAAAAAAAATACAAAAATAATCTTCCCTCACCCTTAGACCTAATTAGAGTAGCTTTTCATACCTAACGAACACTATTCCCTGTGGAGAACGATCAATCCCCCGTACTTACCACTACACTATACTACATCAGTCAGATACACTGCCTGGTGGGGTTGTAAGCCTCTTGAGATCCCTTGAGAGGTAAAACCTGTTGCGTGGTCGCAATCCCCCACATCACGGATATACCTTTGAATGGAACAACCGCACTCCCATACGGGATGCTTCTCACCCGCCTCTTTAGAGCCATCTCACCCATTCCACCAAACGACAAGGGAGTTAGCGTTGAATACTCCCTCATTCTTCACATATTTGTCCCTCTAAGTGGTAATAGAGTCTCTTAGACTCAAGGGAAACGTCCTCATTCTCCTTCGCTTTCATCGTCATCATCATGATCAATGAGCGAAGATGATGGTCTTCCTAACTCTAGGCTAGCCCCTCTTGATTACCTCCAACAACTTCCAACTATTGAAAATGAGTCCGAGGAATACAAGCAAACAAAAGGGATGTGGAAGTGCTTTGGAAGGTACCTTGGAAAGCTTAAGAAAAAGATGGATCGCTGATGCGTGGTTTTGCAACCTTGCAAAAGGTTTTACTTCTCAAGGGATCTTGAGAAGCTTGCAATCCCCACCAGGCAGTGTACCTGACCGATGTAGTATAGTGTAGTGGCAAGTACGGGGGGATTGATCATTCTACTTGGGGAATAGTGTTCGTTAGGATTGAAATGGATTCAACTAGGTCTAGAGGTGAGGGATGATTCTTTTTGTATTTTTGTATTTTAAGGCAAGCAAGTAAAAATCTCGGTTATAGGAAGAGTGGGCGGAATTAGTTGCTAGTCAACTAACCCAAATAACTACAAATAAAAATAAAATAACAGAAAATAAAAGTGAGAGACTTCTAATATGGAGACAAACATGTTTACTTAGGTTTCCTTACTCCCTAGTTATCTTTTATTGATTGATAGATTTGCTACAATTGTGTGGATGCCGGGTTACAGTTTTAATACCATTCGTGGGGGCGTGTACAATCTTCCCCAACTCTATAAGCTCTTATCTCCTCCTACAATGACACGTAAAGCGCCCAATCATAGGGATTATAAATAGTGGCTTATGCATTAAGTACAACCAATTAACCGTAGTACACATCCGATTCATGTTTCTTAAGACATTCAAGCATATTACCATTTGGAGTATTGCCAGTTTTCTTAAGCCTACCATCGATAAACATCCGCCCACAACAATTAATAACAAACCAATCAATGAATAATCAATAACTAGGTTTCATTAGACCTAAGCAAACACAAACAAACCTAGCCTAGCATGTTAAAGGAAAGAAAAGCATACAATATAATCAAACAACACATAGACATATTGAATGATTAAAGGATAACTTATCTTTAATTAAACATGGAAGAAAAGAGGGTTTGAAACCTCAAAATAGCTGCAAAAGTCGACTAGGGTAAGTTCCTACCAAAAGTCCTCTCTTAATGAATGAGAAAACAAAAAATATATAGAGATTTACAAAGGTGACGACGTCACATTTTAGGTTGTGACGCCGTCATCTCGCCGTGTCAGGGTTTCTTGATTGCCTAGATTTACTTCTGATGTCGTCTGGTTGGTTTTGGTTCTGGGCCGTCTCTCTTTAATTTAAAACGTAATGGCCTTGGCGAAATAACACGTGGCGCCGTCATGTGTAAATGTCTCAAAATCTTTCTGGCCCGTCAAGTGTAAAGTAATTATCTAGCTTGGATTGTTGACTTTGTCGTTTTCTTCACTTTATGCTCCAAAAACGTCCAAAATGCTTCCTTTTCCAGAATTCATCTTCAAAGTACCTAAATTCACAAATGAAACGATTTGAGGCAATATTTGATCATATTATCACGACTTAGGGCTTAAATGACCCCTTAAAAACGTAACACTTTTCGTCTCATCAAATACCCTTACACTTGAGATTTGCTTGTCCTCAAGCAAATGCGTTTTTATTCTAATCAAAATACAAGTTAGGGGTCATTTAACATTAACATAAAAGTAATTACAACAAATGATCGCTCTACCCTATTCATAACAAGCACGGAAATCATATGCTAGCACCTCACAAATAGTGTTTGGATACTCTCATCTCTCGGGTGTTATAAACCTATATATCACTAATGGAGATGGAAAAATATCACTCACAACCCGTCATAGCAAATAGATTGCCATAGGCTTGGGAAAAGATCAAAAACCTCCACCACTAGGCGTAAGCACCTAAGATAAACTATCAAAGAGGGCTTTTCAATGGTTATAATGTTAGGTGTAGGGGTATGATAAACACGGTTTGTTGGATAAAGGATATTTTACTGATGGCAAGTCAATCATCTTGGTCAATTACATGTAAAGTATGGCGTTGCTAAGCCAAGACTCGACTCAACTTAAGCTAATAAAACAAAATAACATAAACATAAACATAAAAGGAAACGGGATGGTAGTCCGTATGTTTTTTCTCTTTTCTTTTTATTTTTTTTTTCATTTTTCTTCTTTTTTCAATTTTTTTTCATACACTCTTGCCCTACCATCCAAAATAATACATCAGGGGGGCTCGGTTCTCCCCTTACACTTGAACTTTTACAGACTTTACAAATGATTATTCTAATGACTCGAATCAAGATAATCAAAACACTTGGAGTACTTTAAAACATGTACGCACGTATGGGGGTAATAATTGACTTCTTCCCCATTACTCCATAACACTAGTACTTTACCCATGAGTCCCAATCGTCCCAAAACAATATGTACAAGATATGACTCGACTTAACAACCATGTAATTAATTAGACAATTAACAAAGGGTTTAAACAAATGTTGTAACAATAATGCACTAAAGATGAGTGCATACAAGGTAGGATAAAGCAATTTGGGTGTACATTTGGGGGTGGATTGTAAACAAATTCCTTTAAGTAAAATGCTTAAAGTTAGAAATGAAAAAGATAGGCTCTGAGGGGTGTACTAGGGGTATCGTGTACTAAAAATGAGTACATCGCAAGGGTGTGAGAAAATAACTTGACCAATGAAGTCAATGTAATTATAATATAGGTGTAAAACAAGGGTTATCCTAATGCCTCTTATCACGTAGTAAATCTAACTACACGAATGTAGTCTTATTTGTGGTCTCGGGATGAATCACTAACGCAAGTTCTAGAATCTAAATACTACTGGTACACTCATAAGCACTAAGGCTTTTCCCAACAAATCTAGGGGCGAACCTCACATATTTGGGGGAAATTTTTTTTGAGTGGTACTGTTTTTGTGCTAGTCATATAACTCCTATCCATGAGACGCTTATTAAGACTAGTTCACTCCTACATGTCGCAAAAAAATTTAAATTTGGTGCTAAAATTACCCTAATAACTGTTTCTCTTAGTTTTATTACATATCTACTATTAAACAAACAAAAATCAAGCGCAATTGTATTCTCTAAGGAATCTTCATTTACCCCCTTACACTAAGCTGAACATTGTCCCCAATGTTCAATAAAAAGATGTAAAAGTAAGAATAAATGAAAGAATGAAAACAAATACTCTCCTGATTCATTTGGCGTGGATAATGTTGCAACACGGTTAAAGCCTCCTCCAAGAAAATGTAGAAACTTCAAGATTAAAGTGTCGTCAAAAGCTTGATCATCCATGTACATATTTCTTATCCAATATAACCTGTTAATTAGCTGAGAAAACAAACAAGAAACCTCGCGTAAAATCGGCGGTAAATTCTATATAAATTAAATCCTATAAAGCAAGTAAAGATATAATGCTTGTGGAATGGATGTTTGCAGATTCCTGGAGTTTATAAAATACGGATTTAACGAAAATTTTTAATTCCGGCAGAAAAACAAAATTCGCAAAATTTTCATAAAATTAACACCTGACGTCGTCAGGTTTTAAACCCTGACGCCTTCAGAATTGATCTGACAGAAATCTTATATTTTGTTTCCGGAAAATTTCTAGAAAAACCTACGTTTTAATTCTTGGAATCCTGCAAAACTTCATCATGACTCGATACAAGCATTTGACTCACACAAGTACTAATATGTATGTTTGTATCTCATTGTTATCGTTCATGTGCAATTCGTTCTTTAAAACCAAATTTGGATTTCCTTTACACTTTTCTTTTGCAAAATACCTTTATATGTAGTTAAGACGAAGTTAAAAGCAAAATAAAGCATTTTCACAAATTAATTTGAAACATGAACTATAATCAATAAAAATAAAGTATACATACGGAAGCAAATAAAAATCAAATTAACAAACAAAGCTTGGGCTGCCTCCCAAGAAGCGCTTTTCTTTATTAACGAGTCTTGTAGCTAGATTCAAAGTCACTCTACTCTATGTAAGTGAGTTCCTCATCAAGGACATCTTTAGGGTTGAATTTGGTTTGAAGTTTCCTATTGGTGTGCTCGGTAAGATATGTTCTTTCAAACTTTTCTCCATCTGGATCATATAATGTCATTTTTATGTGCCACGATCCATCTCCTTCCTTAGGTGGTTCTTCCAATTCCGTTGATGTTCATGATGCGGTCGCGTTGTGTCGTTGCGGTCTAGCAGTATTAATGCTTACTCAAGTTTTAAATTTATATTTAGCCAACTTTTCAATAACATACACACCTAACGAGCAGTGTACCCGGTCAGTATGAATATAATGGTAAGTAGAGTGTCGATCACTAAAAGTGAAACGTATTATCTAGTTAACCTAATCAGTATTTTAATATTCTAAGTTAGTTTTACAGCCTAATCTAACGAAAGGGGGTTCAGCCTGAGAGACTAGCACAATTTGGTTTTATTAAACAGTAAATTACACTAATGAGCACGAATCGACGAATAGCAAACACATATACATATAAATAGTTAAAAGCAGAAGAAGGCCTGTCCTGATAGTTAAGTAGCTTGTCACTTGTTTTATTGCTAGTTCTATATGAAGCGTATATAATTAAACCTCTCTCGTTGGATTCTTATATCGGCGAGTAAACCCTTAATGATTATGTTAATACAAATATCGCCTAAAAACGTTATTTATATTTTACGATCTTTGCTAAGTTTTGTTAATGACAAAGTACAAACTTTAGCTTATAAGTAATTCATCACTTTAGTTTTAAGTCTTGTATAAACTAGACTT
>LBNU01006297.1:14451-33730 GCA_014162995.1 Artemisia annua | reverse complement strand
ACGATGAACCGGGCATGACTGACACACACATACATTTTGAGAGACGCAGAGTCAGACCGAGGACCGATGGAGCTAGCACTTCCGCACCTCCTGATGACGAGCACCCTCCTGTTTAGATATTTTGATTTATGGACATCATTCCTCGTACATTATTATTCTTTTGGGATTGTACTAAATATTACTATCATGTTTATATATTTAATGCTTCAGTTTATGTTTCTAATAGTGTTTGATTGAGATTGGCGTTAAGTTCAGCATGAGTGACCGAGAGAGCCAAAGAGATAAGCCGAGGATAATGTCATATTTACTGCAGACTGTTAACAGTCTGTTGGTAAACACATGCGCCGCATCTAGTAACACAGATGAGACACATCCTATCATGTATATTATCTTATTTTGTATTAATTCCAGGCTCGATACGGCGCATCTTCTTCCATAGGATACGGCGTATCGACTGACCTTATGATTTTTAATTTTATTTTTTTAGGTTTTTTTCACTAACTACTAATGTATTATGCAAGTTGAACCTTCTTAACTTAGGTGTGTAAAAGTCTAGGTGGTATTATAGATTCCTGCACTTTTTGTGGATACCTCATTCATGAAGCTTTAACGTTCTAATCCACAAGAAAGTTGATCTTTGCTCGCAAACACATAATGGAGGATCATTCCGAGAAAATATCAGGGAAGTTTTTCTGTTCTAATTCTTTTATTTTCCAGTTTTTAATCCTTTAAAACAAACAATGAGGACGTTGTTTAATTTAAGTGGGGGATGGAGAAATGCGCTTAATATATCATAATTTAAAAAATTTTAAGCGCATTTCTCCATCCCCCACTTAAATTAAACACTTACTTGTCCAAACTTTTTCAAAATATGCTCAAAATGCGCTTAATATATCATAATTTAAAAATTTTTAGCATGTTTTTGTTTAAGTCTAAATTACATAGCCGCACACATAACATTATTTTTGCCTAAAATCAAAAACTTTAGTGTGCTGGTGACTTGTAAACTTTAGAACTTGGCTTGTATACTACTCGAGACCACCATAATGAGTATTATCGATATAATTGGAGTGACTTGTCTAAACTTGGTAAAATTCTAGGATTACACCCAAAAAGCCTTTATATGTTTTGTGATATTAACTAGCTACACCTGTTAGTTAACCCCCGTATAAACCCTTTTGCTACTCTCATTTTCAGAGTAAGATACCCCTAGAAAAACCCTCAGAGCCATTCCTTTCGTTTCTTACACCTTTGTTAAAATGTTTCGTTACACCCTTACTCCTTAGCCTACCCTGTAGATTGAAATCCGTGGTTAGTTACTTTAGGCAAAGTATGTTTCCTTACATTACCTGTGTTCGCGTGCGTAATTCATTATCTTTGGTTAGGTCGGGAAATTGCACAATGCAATTGGAGTGAAAGTACATATTGTATATTTTTAGTTTATTTTTCGTGTGTTTACTACTTTCACTATTACATGTATTTTCTAAAAGTTATGAAAAGTATGAAAAAATTATCCGGAAAAATCGTGATAGAAAAGTTGTGAAATTTTACACACAAAAAAATAATAATAAAAAAAAATAAAAAAATCGAAAAAATAGAAAAGAAAAAGAAAGAAAAAAAAAGTTGGAAGTTTATTTTTAACCAACTTATGTAAAGTTTTGTAAAAGTGGAGATATCAACACTATTTGTTGTTGTACATTATATTTATGATTGAAAGGGAGTTGGCCGTTACGGGAACGCCAACTAAGGTTATTCTTTGTTTAAGATTTTATTGAGTATAATTCGTGTCTACCTAAAGCGTGAGTTACATGAGTCAAAAGCGTGAGTTATTCAATGATATGAGTCTTATTCATGGGATGGTTGGGAAAGTAATTAACCACACTTAGGATTTTAATCTATCCGTTTTGTTTATTTTTATTTTACACCAATTTATATCCCAAATATTATCCATACCCTATATCATTCTTCATCCTAACCTTTGATTTATTGAGATTAGGGATTTGAGCAATCTTAAGTATCGTAGTCGTGGATTCGGCTATGTATTTTTGATTTTGTCGCCCTTTTTGATATAATATTATTGGTGAAGATTACTTGGTCCTATCTTTAGCTTATTCGAGTTAAGGAATTGAGCAATTGCGAGTATCGTGGTCGTGGATTCGATCATGTATTCGTGATTTTGTCGCCTTTTCTGGAATATGAGATCGATAGAGATTAAAAAGAATGATCAACCCTTAACCTACTAACCCATTTTACCGCTTTAGACTTGTTACTCCTTGGCTTTAGTGGGGGAGATGCGTATACTTGTCAAGCTTATGATAGAATATTCGTCACAACTAGCAACTAAACGATTTAGAATTGTTTTATATTGAAAAATTATTTTGTTTCTACTTCGTTAAGTGGTTGGTTGTGTGATTATGATAAAACGAATACGTGCTTAACTATTAAAAACAAATCCTAATACCTTTTAGGATACATTTTCATAAGATTAAATCTAAGGTTTACTTGGGGACAAGTAAAGTTCAAGTGGGGGGATATTTGATGAACTCAAATAAGTACATTTTATTATCATCATTTATCCTATTTATTTAACTTGTTTTACTTTATTATGTATGAGAATCGGTGCTTTAATGTTTACTTTAGTGATTCTCAAGTAAAAGCAGGTAAAAGGTGAAACTTGGCGATTTTGGACTAATTACGGAGCAAAACGAACAAGATGTCAAAAGTCTACTGAAACCCAGAAGATGCGCCGTATCTCACTCAACAGATACGCCGCAATATCATACTTAGATGAATTCGAAGAACATTGCCTGACTTTGAAGAATGCGCCGCATGGAATTCTACCATGCGCCGCATATGAAACTCTGGTCAAAGAAGAAGATCAAGCTCGTTCTACTCCAGACACGCCGCATCACACAATTAACATACGACGTATCACTATCAAGACTTCACCAGAAACAATCCAAGACAACTGAAGGACATGCGCCGCATAAAGATTCAAGTTACACCGCATCTAAAGGCGGTGTACGAATATTCCAGAATAAATAAGCTTGGACCCCACACGAAGTTAAGTCAATGCGCCGCATCTCATCATTACATGCGCCGCATCGAACCCTCAGACAGAAACTATAAATACCCCAAGACCTAGACGAATTTGGTGTGCACCATAACCCTAAGGAGACGAATTCAGATGAACAAGCAACACAAGACACACCCCAAACGAAGATCTTAGAGCTGTAAGAAGGTCCTGCATGTATTTAATTCATTAAGTAGTTTTGTTTTATTGTAATAGTAAGCTTTGAATCCATCAGGATTGATGGCCGGTAGTTTGTGAGTACGCAATAATCAAATGCCCGCCTTAAAATTGCTTTCCCATCGATTAAAGTTTATATGTTTGATGTCTTTGGTTTCCTTATATTAGTGCATTGATTACCTCTGTGTCTAGCTGAGCACTGCTGAGCCGCCATACTCCTTCCTCGCCTACTCACTCCGATGTCTTTGGATGAGTAGGATATTCATAAGTAATCATTAAGGGTTTACTCGCCGATATAATAGCCAACGAGTACGGATTAATTTTATACACTTCATATAAAACTAGCAATAAAACAAGTGACAAGCAATCTTAATTATCAGGACAGGCCTTCTTATTGTCTCTACTATCTATCTATGTACGTGTATGCTATTCGCTGATTTGTTCTCATTAGTATTTACTGTTTAATTAAATAACCAAACTGTGGCAGTCTCTCAGGCTGAACCCCCTATCATTAGATTAGACTGTAAAGCTAACTTAGATATTAAAATACATATTAGGATAATTAGATAATACGTTCCACTCTTAGTGATCGACACTCTGCTTACCATTATATGCAAACTGACCGGGTACACTGCCCGTTAAGTGTGTGTGTTATAGATAAGTCGGCTAAATATAAATGTAAAACTTGAGTAGGCATTAAACTGCTAAACCGCAACGACACATCACGCGCATCAAGAGTCAATCAGCAGAAACCACCCATCAATAGAAACTTATTCTCAGCAAAATATCCTCAAATGGTCAACGCGGTACTTAGTAAATATCTTTAGTTCTTACTTTCCAACCAACCCGTATTCAATGGCATTAACTTGCAATTAAACCTAATCAGGCCCCAAATCAAACCCAAATCACAATATCCCTAAATCAGGCCTATAAATAAGGCCCCAAATCACACACAAATCACAATATCCCTAAATCACACAAACATTAATTCCAACTACATCCAATCCTCCCCAAATCAGCAGAAACCATGAACCCAAACCATGAGATAGTAGAGATTTCATCCGATTCGTCCTCTGAATCTTCTGATCTACCCAATGTCCCACCACCCAGGCCTTTCAAACCAAGATATGGGTGTAGGACAAAAGAACAAGCGAGGAAGAAGAAACATGATAAACCCGCGCCTCCTCCTCCTTCTTCTACTTCTCCGGAATCGGATGATGATGTATCTGATAACATCAAATTTACCCACGATTTAAGCATTAATTTCCCTATGAAATTGCCCATCTTTTCTATTTATAAGAAGAATATCTACTCTTAATTCTTCCTATTTTGGTTACAGGGTAAAGATGAGTAAAAGTACGTTATTGATGATTTATTGGCTAAAGAGTGGGAATTAAGCTTATAGTTACGTTGAAGACACAAACATGGCGGTCTAGTTAAGTGATGATACTACAGCGTTAGAAGATTTACCCCATTAAGTGAAGACTACGCCATAACAAGCCACTAAGCTACGGCATAACTGAAGATTACCGAAGAATACGCCGTATTTAGTCATTTGACTATGGCATAATGTTGAAGATATGAGCCATACGCCCGTAGTTAGTAATTGGACTACGGCGTAAGTAGGATTTTATGAAGGCTACGCCCGTAACAAGTCATCGAGTTACAGCGTAGGAGATATTTTGTGAAGGTTACGGCGTAGCTCACTATTAAGCTACGCCGTAGTTGTGGATATACATTAGAAGATTTCGTGATAATGAAGACCTACCGCATAGTTTGTCATGGACCTACGCCGTAGTAATTTTATATGAAGGTTACGGCGTAACTTATTATTTAGTTACGCCGTAGTTTATTACTTGAGCACAAAGTTTGGAAGTCCAGGGGCTGAAGTCGTCAATGCTATAAGTTATATTACATGTTTATATGTAATATATTGAAGAAAAGAGGTACAAGGACCAGAGTTGCAATTTAGCTAAAGATGAAGGTTTATATGAAACATCAATTAGTATATATAGAATGATGTACGTGGTATATCATTTATAAATTAGAAGGGTTTCTTGGTTCGGTACTGTTGCCGCCAAAAGAAGACAAAGGAGCAGTAGCATAGCAATTAATTAAGGGTCAAATCCTTCGGGGTTTGCCCCGGTATTCGACTAGGGGATTAAGAGCATTAATCTAGCACGATATGTAATCACTTTTCTACGTTCATTATTTTATCCAGTTTCATTATTATTGATCACTGTTGTGATTTTGCTTGTTTATTGATTGTCGTGATGCCTTTCGTGTTTTATTTAATTGTTGTTGTCGTTTAATTAATCAACTACGCCATAATTGTTTATTGAGCTACGGCGTAGTCATTTATTTGACTACGGCATAGTAATATATTTAACTACGGCGTAGCCTTTAATTAATCTTCGATAATTAATCGTTATTGACTTGTAATTTATTTATTATTAGTCAATTTATTATTTTATCTTTATTAATCGTTTATTATAAGTTTTATTTGTATACTTTCATGGCGAGTCTTGGGACACTCTAGTTCTCGTAGTGTTTAGCGTAGGTTGTTCCTTAGAGGCTTGTGGAATTAACCCTATGAAGCAAGCCGCTAAGGATGTGACTTGGTAAGGGTTAAGTACTAACCGTAGATGTCTTCCCTTGCCATACATGTGCGAATTAACCCTAGGACCACCTACCAATGCTATACGCTTAACGGAATTAGAGGGGTGTAAGATCTGACCATGCCGCATCCGCTAGACTTGTCCATGTTAGTAGAGGCACTTAATGACTCTTACATCTTCGTACCGATGAACCCACGACTTTAGAATAGTCATGGATAGGACAAGGTGTAAGATAGATCTAGGTGAATTTGACCATCTGATCCGAAATGAACAATGTTGCAAAAATCGTGAATCGGTACTGAGGCGGTCCGGGGCCGATTAGCGATTTTTTACCGATTAATCGGCCGATTTTCTTGACTCGGCCGATTAATCGGCCGATTTCCGTGGAATTCTCTCCAAGGTCCTGGGCCGATTACCGATTAATCGCCGATTAATCGGCCGATTCGGCCGATTTTTGCAACACTGGAAATGAATATTGAATCCCCCAATGAAACGATAGTAAACACCATTATCTTTATCACTGAGAAGAGATTATCAGATGACCCTTGGTCACTAATCATTACCTTGGTGAGGAATCTAGGATCTTAGGGTAGACGAATTGACCATAGGAGTCTACCAACTTTATAACGGTTTGAGAATTATATCTTAATTATCTTCCCTCTAGTTGTTTGCCATTAGTTGCTTGCCATTAGCTGTTTGCCTACAGAACCACTCCATTTGATCACTATAAATATTAATCAACACTATAAACCCCTTTAATATGTGACAATCGATCTAATTAGACAACTAGAAGTCAACCGTTCTTGGGACGACCTCGGTCATACCATTCCCACACTACACACGACCGGGTACACTGCCCGTTAGTGCATAAGGTGGACCATAGGTAGACGAGAAATTATAAATATAAAACATGGTCAGAAATCCTGCATCAAGTTTTTGGCGCCGCTGCGGGGAACGGTCTTCGTATTATTGGTTGTTTGATTAAAATTCAATATTTATTTTCTTTTATCTTGACCTACGGCATAACATAATAATAATAGATATGTCATAACTTGTTCTTATTATAAAAATTTTCTGACCTCAGAGAGGACCTACGGTGTAGGATGGTGATGGTTGCTACGGCGTAGCCTGTTCTCAGGCCTAGTTGCGGCGTAGTTAGTAATTGGACTAGGACGAACCCTATCTGCTATATTAAAAATTTTATATTATGTGTTTTATCTCACTTGTTGCTCATGTTTATTATTTTTACACATTTAATGCACGAGGTTGTGATAGTGTGCAGGTTGAGTATTAAGAACAAGTGGAGATATTTGTTGACATGATGAGAGCAATGGACATTATTGGAGACGTCCAATTTATGGCCGTTGATGATGGAAGAAGGAGTCTAACTTAAAGACTCATGGAGATTAAAGAAAAGTGCTCGTCGGGAGACTACCCGTCCTATCCTTAGATTTAGTTTTTGATTTTATTTTATTTTTGAGGCTTTTGGAACATTTTTATTAGATTTTAGGATTTGGTCTTGGTTTGGTTTGTTTGTTTATCATATTTGCAGGTTTAAATACCAGAATAGAAGAGAGGAGGACCGTTAACACCTCTAGCCATGTGGAAAAGTCAATATTTCAGGCACAACTACAACAATAAGTAATTACGGCGTAGCAGGCCGATCTAGCTACGCCGTAGCTGGTAATTCACATGACCATCTGCCCTTTTTAACATAACTACGGCGTAGCTGGGCCGATCCACTACGCCGTAACCTGTTTATTCCAGGTATTTCTTGACTTTCAATTAAATACGAAACTGGGCCGATCCAATTACACCTACCTATTCCTGGCAAACTTGTTTTCAGTTTAACTGAACTACGCCGTAGTTGGGCCGATCCACTACGCCGTAGCTATTACCTGTTGCAATAATTTTTCCAAAACAGTTTCTAACCATTTCATAACCTTGTATTAGTAATTAAATGAACTTTGTGGGTGTGTTCCCTGTAAACCCTCACCAGACTTCACTCGTCCACCTCGGGACACCGAGTGGTTTAAAAGGCTTGTTGCATACGCTAAATGCAACCGTGATTCCTACGAAAGTGAGTTAGGTTTTATTTTGTTTATTTTCATTTTTTTTATTTTGTACATTTTGTTCTATTTTGCTTTTATCCGTATTTATGCTTTGTTGGTATTAGTTTTCTTGCTAGCTCACAGGTTTTTGGAATATGATGAGGTGCATAGCTACAAGAAAACACTTTGTATCCAATGTAGTTGAGTACCGAGATGGTGGTTTAGAAGATTTGTTGATGGAGATGGATCTTGCTCGAGGAGGCACGTTTGAAGCATGATACGGAAAGTGTCGTCTATTGATCATACCGAGCAAATCCAGGGGAGTTCTTCTGTTCCTTTTCTAACCCTTCCTATTTTTTATTTATATGCTTAGTATGACCCAAGTGCGGGGAAGGATTAGAAATAAACACCACTTGATTTTACTTGCCTTTATTTTTCTAGTTTATAGTGAAAAATATTCCATCAATAAAATTTTGACATGTTTTTCATTACTTAACTAGATTAATCAACTGAGCACACCTACCCTATATTTCCTTTGTGTGAGGATAAGCCTTTCCGTTTTCTCCTTATACATAATACCATAAATAAGAGTGTGCCGGTGGCTGTAGTAGACTTTAGAACTTGTCATTGTATATCTTTTTGAGACCATTATTATGAGCATTACACTGAGGTAACTTGGTGTAATCAGTGCACCTAGGATATAAGGCAAATTTTAGGATAAACCCAAATAGCCCAACAATTTGTGTATTGTGTATATTGACTTTTCACATCGATTAGTCAATCCCCCTGTTAAACCCTTTTGTTGCACTCATTTTTAGAGCAAAATACCCCTAGATACACCTTTCAGAGCCTTTCCTTTCATTTTGTTCACCCAATATTTGTTTCGTTACACCTATCGCCTAGCCTACCCTGTAGTTTCTTATAGTCCATGGTCCGGGCGTTGTTGGTTAATTTTGGTTCACTGGTGGAAGTCGCGGGTTTTGAATAAAGGGATGTGGAAGAAGATCAGGTTCAGAAGATAGTTGATCTCAAGTGGGATGCCTTATGTGTCTGTATTAGTTTCATTTCTTTGTATACCTTGTCTTGGAAAAAAAAAGGTGAAAAAAAGGAAAAAAAAATAGAATAAAGGAAAAATAAAGAGCATGCAAGCAAGGATTTGTTTAATAGTTGTGTCAGTAATTCTCACCTTGTCCAGCTTATGCTTTAGAGACCCGTACATTTCTATCTCACCTTCCAAGTTTAAGTCAATATTTGTACAATGAGGGCATTGTACATCTCAAGTGGGGGGATGGGAGATAGAAATGAGTGATTATATAGTTCTTGGAGAAATTATGTGCAAATTTCACCCATATTTTAAAATTTTAAGCACATAAATTTTTTCATTGAAAATGAAGGCCAAGTTAATGCATCTTATACATAGATTATGAGGCACTACATTACATTTTATATTCATTAACTCGTGTATTGGAGATTTTGAAGACCCCTTGACTTTTGACCCTCGAGTTTTGTTGTAGGATTGAATGCAACTAATGACGGGGCGATAGTGGACTTTAGGAAACTATTTGTTTCGTGTCTTTTTATTTACACCCATTAAATGTTTTCCCATGTCTTTATCCTACCCTTATCATTCCTTATCTTTAGCTTATTCGAGTTAAGGAATTGAGCAGTCACAGGTGTCTCGTTCATGGATTTGATCGAGCATTTGTGGCTTTGTCGCCTTTTTTGGAATAATGGTATTTGTAGAGGCAAATGCCAAGAATAGTCTAATTGCCTCAACTCTGGCCACGGGTGCAAAGACTTCATCATAATCAATTCCTTCCTCTTGTCTGAAACCTTGAGCAACTAGTCTAGCCTTATTTCTGACCACAATGCCCCTAGCATCGCTTTTGTTCTTGAGAATCCATTTAGTACCAATTGCATATTTTCCTTCAGGAAGATCCACAAGTACCCACACATCCTGATTTTTGAATTGTTGCATTTCTTCCTGCATTGCCTCTACCCAACTTGGATCTGTAAGTGCTTGAGCAATACAGGTAGGTTCAACTTGAGATAGGAAACAAGCAAACAAACAATGTTGTTGGTCTGTATGATTGTCCCTTTTCTGTATAGTAATGTAAGTGATAAAAGCACATTCACCAAACTTTGTCTTTTTCACTATACTCCTTGTTTGAACCATGGCATTGGGATCTCCAAGAATATTAGATTGAGGATGAATAGTGTTTATCCTCTTAGTTGCATTGGGATTGACTGCTACAGTTGACTGAAGGTTGGTTATAGTTGGAGCAAAATCATCATCATAGGAAGAGGAGTTGAAGATGCCAGCACTTTGTTGATGATTACCAAGATCTGTGGGGCTTGGAAATCGTGTGAATGGCTCTTCAAATCTTAGGGATGTTTTTGTTGGAATGGATGAAGCAGCAGAATCAGGAGGACCAGCTAAAAAGCCATCAGCTGAATTGGTAGTATCAGCAAAAACAGAAGATTCACCAGCAGAAGTGGTGTTAACCGCAGCAACAGGAGAACCATCAGCAGAATCCAGGTTTCTGCGTGTGTCAAGAGTAGCTTGCCTCAAGAGTGCCTCAACATCTTTTGCAAACTCAAAGCCAAGCCTTTCTGCTTCCTCATTTGCTGCATGTTCTTGCTGTTGAAGCCTAGCAAGATCTTCTGCATAACTCGAATCATCCACACCAGAAGCTACTTTGTCTTGAGAACCTGAAAAGTTGTTAGTGGTAGGAAAAGAGGGAACAACAATTGTTTGTTCATCACACTCAGAGTCACAATCTGAGTCATTATCAAGGGCACCTGCATTGTTAGAGGGGGACTCTTGTATACCTTCAGATTGGTTAGATTTGAATCTAGTGTAGCCCAAATGGTCAATTAAATAATCAAGGTCAAAGTACCAGACATGACCTTTACCCTGAACATTAGGTTTCTCTTCAAGAAATCTCAGGTTTAGAGTTTCCTCTACTCTTTTAGCAGACGTATTATATACCCTGTAAGCCTTACTATGAACCGAATAGCCAACAATATACCCTTCATCAGCTTTCCTATCAAATTTTCCTAAGTGGTCACTGGTATTCAAAATGATCACATGACATCCAAATGGTTTATTGTAACCAATGGTAGGAACTTTCCCTGTCAGAAGTTCATAAGGTGTCCTGTTATGAGGCCTAGTGATAGATACCGTGTTTAAGAATTAACAAGCAGTGCTTATTGCTTCAGTCCAAAACATAGTGGGTAGCTTAGAGTCAGCAAACATAGATCTTGCTGCCTCTATAAGGGTTCTATTCTTCCTTTCAGCCACCCCATTTTGTTGTGGGGTCCTAGCATTGCTATAGTCCCTTTTTATACCCTTAGACCCATCGAGTTCAATTAATTTAGCATTTTTGAACTCTGTCCCATTATCACACCTTATACTTTTAACCTTCTTGTTTAGCTGGTTTTCAACAAGGGTAATAAATTCTTTAAGAGTTTGAAAAGTTTCATCTTTAGTTCCCAAAAAGAATACCCAACAAAACCTGCTATAGTGATCAGTGACCACCAGGCAGAAGTACTTATAATCAATACTTCTGATGGAAGTGGACCGAAAAGATCCATGTGTAACAACTAAAGAGGTTATGAAATTGTGCTCACTGCAGTAATGGCTTTGTATGATGCTTTGTGTTGCTTTCCTTTGTTGCAGGCAACACAATTGTGCTCATTGGTGAAGACTTTGGTAGGAAGTCCGTGGACCAATCCATGTTTGGCTAACTTGTTGATGGTCTTGAAGTTTACATGTGCCATCCTTCTGTGCCATTTGGTAGACTCATCCAAGGAAGCTTTGGCCACTAAACAAGCTAGATCTCCTTCAGGCTGGACATCATTCAAATTGAAAGTTTAAAGATTGTGACTCCTTGGAACTTTTAGCGAAATCTGACTGTCAACAGGTAGCTTGAAGTCCTTAGAAAGCACAAAATAGTCCTTCTCAGTGAAGAGAACATTGTTCTTTGTGTCACAAATTCGTGAAACTGAGAACAAATTGAAGTTTTGTAGCTCCTGCACATAGTAGACATTTTCAAAGTCCAGCTTAGAGGTCCTAATGGTTCCTTTCCCTATAATTTTCCCATTTCCTCCTCCAAATTGTACTGTGCCTCCAGTAATTGGCACAAAATCATGCAACCTATCTTTGTTCCTAGACATGCTTCTAGAATAACCACTATCTACTATACCTACATCTTTACTCATAAGAGGATGATCCTACAACAACAATAAAAAGTATACCAAAATGTTAGTATCATACGGAGACTCAAGTCATGAATGACTTGAGCCTGCCTTGTGGATCATAAGAGTGAGGCCTTGTAGATAAATGAGATCTACCATTGTTCTTGATTCCCTTGTATGTAGATGGTCTGTGTTTTCTCCAAGAACAACCTGCTGAGGGCTTAACAGCAGTATCCCAGTATGCCCCCCCCCATATACATTAGGTCATAAACACTAGGCCAAAAACCATTATTAAAGTAAGAGCTAGTAGAAAAAGGTCTGTAAAATGGTCTAGCAACATGCCTGTTTCTACCAGTAGAAAAAGGTCTACCAGCAGGAACCGGCTTACCAGCAGAATCAGACTTATCAGCAAAAACTGATTTGTCAGAAGGAATGAATCTGCTGGTGTTATGTGTTGCTTGTGGAACAAATGAGGGAATCTTATTAACAATTTTCCACATAGGTCTAGGTCTCTGTTGATCAGAACAAACACCCATTCTCTTCTCATGAAAATCACAATCCTTAATAAGATGAAATTTACTATCACAAACAAAACAGGTCTTCTTTTTAGAAGATTTGTTCATAACATTAGATGTTTTATTACAAAAAAACTTATTCAAACCATATACTGAATTGTTTTTAACAGACTGAAAGGAATTGTTTTTCATAGAATAAAAAGATAAGTCTTCAATAGAAGCTGTCTTTGAAAGTGATTCATCAGCAGCAACTCTTGACTTGAAGTCAGCAGATTTGTAAGAAGACTTGGGTGATGGCTTGGGTGAGGTCTTGGGACTTGAATCACAACTGGCAAAGCTACTTGAAGGGTTCTGAAATGTCTTATCACTGAAAGAACAAGATACACAATCATTAGATTCATTGCTAGAGGTAGGCAAGTCAGAAGACTTGTTGCCAGTGTCTAATTGTGATTCAACTAAGTCTAGGTGGTCTGAGGTAGGCATAAAAGTTCCTGTGATTGTGGAGGGTACATTATGCATCTCACCCTCTTTAACAAACTTGACAGGATTTTGAAATTCCAAAAGAGGTTCAGGCGCAGGGTCAAAAGTACTTGGTTCATTAGGGTCATATACCTCATCTGGCCCTATATAGTCACCAAATCCTAATGCTCTCCTAGACTTTATGGACTGACAACTATCTATTAATTTCTCAAGACTTTTAGCCCCTTGTTGCCACTTATGTCTACCTGCAACTTCATTATCAAATTTAACCTGTAACTCTTGTTTTTCTAAATCAACTTTTTCTTTTTCTTTTTCAGAGAAATTTAACAAATTTTCAGTATTTTCTAAGTCTCTTTTTAACACCCTAATTTATTCTTCATAAGCTAATTGATTCTTTTGGAACCAGACTTTTTGTTGCTCTAATGTTTTAACAGCCTCTTTATATGCTTGTACTTGTATATAACAGTCTTTATATTGTGGTTCCATTTCATCATAAGCTTTCTTAAGTGCATTATATTTACTATCATAACCAAAAACACAGTTTTGTACCTGAGATGAGATGCCCATCAAGGCAAATTCTTGTGCCTCAACCTCAGTGTCACAACATGCCAGGTATGAGTAGAGCTGAGAAGCACTACTCTCCACATCATCAGTCTCATGCTCCTTCCAATCAACATGATCATCCACAGATACCAATTCTTTGGGTTGTTCAGCTTCCACTTTAGTCTTCTTGTAGGTAGAGTATCTGGTCTTGTCATCAGCCTTCCTCTCAGTGCACTCCCTAGAAAAATGACCCATTTGAACACATGAGAAGCACTTCACTTTCCTTTTGTCAAATCTAACTGGATCCCTGCCTCTGAAGTTGATCTTCCTCCCTGCCTTCTTCTCAAACTTCTTGACTTGAAATGAAAGCATAGCCATCTGCCACTTCAAATTCATCTCATCCAAGTCCAGTTTATCTACTTGCTCCAAATCTTCAAAAGCAAGTTGTTTTTGTGGTTCATAGTCAGCAACAAATGAATGAAGCACATTCTCTAATACACTACTAGATTGTGGATGATTCTTTGGTCCAGTAGAGGTTTTAGAAGATGAAGTTGAAGAAGAACTTGGACTTGCAGCATATGTCAACCTATTAGAAGTAGTGCTGACAAATGCTGAGTTTGTAGGAGGTGAGGAAAAGGAAGAGTGCCCCTTGATATCAATCTCAAGACAACTGAGTTTGTTGTAGAGATCATCAAAAAAGAGGTAGTCAAGGCCACCCTTGGTTTTAAGTGCAATGCTGACTTGAGACCAAGAAGGAGGTAGGGCTCTTAAAAACTTCGTATTGCAGTCCTCATTGTCAGGCTTGGCTTTCAGCTGATTCAACTGACTCAAAATCTTTTGAAATCTGTCATAGCCCTTGTGTATACCTTCTTCTTCTGATATCTTGAACTCCTGGAACTCCTGCTTGAGCATGGACTTCCTCATCCTCTTGGATTCATCATTTCCCCCAAACCGTGCTTTAATGGCCCTCCAGATATCCTTGGCATCATCAAGATAGTGAAAATCACCCATATGATCATCTGGTATAACTTGAAGCAAGATAGTTCTTGCTTTGTTCTCTCTTTGAACTGCAATCACCTCCTCGGCAGTAGTAGGAGGAAAAATGGTAATGTTACCAATAGGGTCTTTCCCAGTTTTTTTCAAGCTATTGCCATTTAGGACCACATTCCAGAGATTGTAATCAGTGTTGGTGATCCAATTTTGCATCTTCATCGCCCAAATCTCATATTCATCCTTCTTGAGATAAGGGAACTTTGCATTGCTACTGGTGAGGGTAAGCTGCTGAATTGAAGCTGCTGGTGAGGTTAAGCTGACATGGTTGTAAGGTGATAGAAAGTTGTGCTGAAGTGAAGAAAAGTAGTTCTTAGTACACAGAGACCCTCTCGAGGCTCTGATACCACTTGTTGAAACTTGACCTTGATAGATCTTTGAGCCTGTGTGGATCGATAGTATGCCAATGTAATCAAAGGCACACTATAAGACAATCTCTGTTTAACTTGTATTCTAAGTGGAAAATCAAATACAAGAACAAGAACAAATAACTAAAACAATTTGATCCTTTATGGATCTTCTATTAATCACTATTGAGTGTAATATCAATTCGTACATAATGCATTAGCCGTGGGTTCCTTTTATACTACAAGAAACCCTAAACCATCTTACAAGAAATGAATAATCATAAAACTATAAAAGATATTCTATATATCTTGTCCTAAAATAAACAAAGTATATCCGTTCTATCCCATTCCTACGAATGAACTAAATCAGCAGGAACTGGATATCCGCAGGAACACCCTATCTGCAGAAACCACTAAAGCTTCAGCAGGATCCTGTCAGCAGTATTCTTCAGCAGAATTCAATAATTCCTAACATGGGGCATGTGGATTAGGTTATCACTGGTCACATTTATTAATGGGTATTTGACATCGATCATATGGGTCATATGCATTGGGTTATAGTTGCTTAGAGTCTCATGTTACGATACGTACATCCATGACTGTTGACAATTGGTAATTAACATTGGTCATGGGTAATGTGCATTGGGTTATAGTGGCTTTTAGTGTAATGGAAACCATGCATAACCGGTGATAATGGCTAATTCACATGGGTCATGGGTCATGTGCATTAGGTAATTATCACTGGTCACATTCATTAATATGGGTATAATTTGACATCATGTGGGTCATATGCATTGGGTTATAGGTGCTTAGAGTGTCATGTTACGACACATCCATGACTGTTGACAATTGGTAATTAACATGGGTCATGGGTAATGTGCATTGGGTTATAGTGGCTTTTAGTATAATGGAAACCATGCATGACCGGTGATAATGGCTAATTCACATGGGTCACGGGTCATGTGTGTTAGGTAATCACTGGTCACATATTTGACATCATAGGGGTCATATGCATTGGGTTATAGTTGCTTAGAGTGTCATGTTACGACAAACCGCTCAATCCGAAATCAAAAAAAAACCAAAACCGGAAAAAAAGCTTATCACGATTCGGTTTCGGTTTATACTTTTAGATATCCGTGGTTAACCGAACCGAACCGTACATAATATAAATAAATTACCCGCCTCGTAATGGATAGTTAAAATTTTCCAACTAACCGAACCGAACCGCCCCGTGAACACCCCTACCAAGCATACCCTAAAATACAAATGTAGCTTTATTATATACTTATTAGTTTTAAAAATTTTATTACTTTTTATACTTTTAGTTTTTATACTTTTAATACTTTAAATAATTTTTAAACTTATAATATATACAAAGAGTATCAAACACACTTCACTTATTAGTTTTAAAACTTTTACTACTCTTTATACTTTTAGTTTTTATACTTTGAATAATTTAAGTATGTAGATTGCATTTTTTTAGTACATATGTTGAACCTAAGACCTTGATAGATCTTTGAGCACTCGTTGATCGTTAGCAATGTTTATGTAATCACAAACACACTAATAGAAAGTCTCCAATACTTGTATTCTAAAGTGGAAACAAACACAAGTAATAACACAGAATACTAAGAACTCTTTGATCCTCTATGGATCTTTTATATAAGCTAAAACTTGTTTTTCAAACTCGTACATAAAATATAATAAGATGTTCCTTTTATAGACAAGGAACTCTAACCCTAAACCGTTTCACAAGAAACGTATAATCTATAAACTATAAAAGATATGCATTATCTTCTCCTAGTAAAACTCATGCATATCCTAACTAAAATACAAAATACGCGGTTTATCTATATCTGCAGAAACACACTAAGCAGAAACTATTCTTCCGCAGAAAGTTATCTTCAGCAGATTCTAGCAGTAGAATCCATCAGCAGAATCCATCAGTAGAATTCTGACTTAGCATAATTCCCAACAATCTTCCCCTAATCTTGAATTTGACCTGGTTAAGTTCAAGATTCTTGATAGATCTTAACATCAGCAGAATAAGAGGATTGATCTTGAACATCAGCAGCAAAGACTCAAAATATCCACATCTCTATGGGTGACCAAACTGTATACTCCATATCTTTGCAGCAACAAATGACATAATGTACATCAAAACATATTAGTTTCATACTATTCTCATCACATCCAGGTGTGTTAACTCCTGTGAGAGGTGAATCATTGAAAATAATAGATTTGATGTCTCTTTACCAATAGCCATCACTACTGGAGTAGCCAAATGTTTAAGTTCAAGAACTATGGTACACTGATAACCATATGATTTTTAGTAAATCATCAACTATAAACGGATTTGAGTTGTCTTTACCTGTAGCCGTTTGCTCAGGACTAGCCAATTCTTAGGTTGAATAAATCACCTTTGGTGAATTGATTAACAAATGTGGTTTTCCACTGCCTTTACCACAAGCCATATCCTTGTGGGCTAGTCAATTATTTGGAATCCAAAAGGAAAAATCCATGGTCAATTGAAAACCATTCAACTCTCAGCTGTGAAGCATGGGTGAGTTGAGTACCCAATAGTTTTGAGCAAACTATTACAGCTATCAACAGATTTGTCATGTCTTTACCAAAGCTGTACCCTTTGGACTAGCCAACTTTTTGATGTAAAAGTCAACATCATGGTAAGTTGATTACCATAAAACAAATGTACAACAAAGTTAGTTTTTTTTTTATTAACAATAAGAAAAACAAAACAAAGATACAACAAAATACCATCAAACAGCTCTGGCAAGCTTGATCCTGCTCTTGAACAATCTAATCAGAGATTCAGCAAACAACCTAGCATTCCCAATTGGATCAAGAGGAATCTCCAACTTGTGTAAAAGCATCTTCTCCATTAAAGGCACAGATAAAGGATAATCCTTATCAATGAACATTATTACCCTTATACCAGTGGTAGTCTCCAAGACATGAACATAAGGAAGTGGGTAAAATTTCCAACTTAAAACTTTCCATTTATGATTATTCTTCCAGACTTCATAACCAGTACCATTAGGAGAAGTAGAATCCATAAGTACTCTAAGATCACCCAAAAGATATAATCCAGCAAATGTAGAAGTATGAGAAGCATAATACTTCAGAACCAAATCATAGAGAGTCAGCAAGTCTTGATGATCCACTAGATGCAAAATTTCTTGCAGAAAGGTAAAAGAAAGAGATGTTCCATCAAGCCTATAAATGGTATTAATCTGTCCATTAGAAGACAGTTCCCAGTTAACCAACACATCTCTAATACCTTCTGGCCAATCATCAGGAGATCCTTCTCTAATAAATGAAGATTCATCAGCATCTAGATCCACTTCCCTATGCACAGAAGAAGATGAGATTTTCATCTTTGCCATTCTTTTAGCCCTTCTACCAGGAATATATATAGAATGATGAGAAGAAGGTTCAGTAGCAGAAACATCTGCTGACTCAGGTGTTTCCACTGAAGTATGAACCAATGGAACATCAGCAGATACTTCAGCAGCTACATTATCATCCATCTGCATCCTAATTTGTGCATCCCTAGCAGCAGCAAGCTCAACTTCTTTTACTTTGATCTCATGAATTCTTGCCAAATCAGCTTTTTGATCATCATGCAAGAGTTTTGCAGCTTCTTCACCCAATCTATCCTCCTCCATTTGTCTTCTGGTTCTCTTCTTAGAAGGAATATCTTCTTCTGCAACCTTTGGTTACCTTTGTCAAGAACATATGTAGCAACAGCAATAGTTGTATCAGCAGCAATGGAAACATTATCAGCAGCTTGTGACAACCCGCATTTTCAGGACAATTCTTCAATTTCACTATTCACAAGTTACTATTCATCATTTACTATTCACCGATCACTATTCATCATTTTACTATTCATCATTTTTGGAGTCAATTTGAGATTCCGAGAAGCGTTCAGAAAATTTACTATTCACATGACACTATTCATTCCCGGAGGGAAAGTACTATTCATGCATATCATTCAATTCATCGTAAACGGGGTTTACGGGTATTCATATTCGCGTAACCGGTTTGGTTTAGATGCGAATTCATGCATTATTAGCAGGGACACTTCATACGGACTAGAAATAGTCCACATATCATCACAATAACATTTGCATACTATCCCACTCGTAGGATTTTCAAATCTACATTTTTAGTACGTTTAACGCTTTACGTAAGTTTATTTTTT
>LBNU01006296.1:3787-26032 GCA_014162995.1 Artemisia annua | reverse complement strand
TGACCAAAAATAATGTGGTAGGAAACTTTTCTTATCCTGAGGGATTCCAGTCTATAAAGACGTGGTCAAATATTTAAAAAATTGTTTCCTATCCACAGCATTTTCAAAAACTCCATCAGTCATTCTTCCTGACTACTTAAGGGAGTTTTGGTGTACTGCCACAGTGGACAATCCCACTGAACCAAAAAAGGCAACCATTAAGTTCACTTTGAACAATGGGAAAAGTCGCCTCTCCCTGACCTACAAGTCTTTTGTCAAAGCCACAGCCTTGACTACTCACAGACTTATGAGGCCCATCCTACTGAGGATGAGGTAAGGCTGAGTTACTCACCCTTGGGCCATACGACAAATTCCACCCTGAAGTGGCCCCAGGGACCCTGTTGTCAAAAGCCCCAATTTTGAAGCCTGGTTTCCAGCCCCATGGAGAATCCTGATGACCTTTGTGTTCAGGTCCTGGGGGGAAACAAATCCTCTACGGAACAATGAATGCTACTCAAGGGAAATGATAGTATTCAGTCTCCTTGAAGGTAAAAAGATTGATGTTGGAGAAATTATCTTCAGAGACCTCATAACAGAACTGACCACTGGAAAATCTAGGCAAAGGCTTATGTCTTATCCTAGGTTCATTTCCTGTGTGATTCAGGAACTATTAGGATCAACCTATGAGAGGCCTGAGGTTCTGGGTTTCGCACCAGAAATACTCCATAAGGCAACTTACTCTAGGGATCCTACTGAGGCCACACCTATCCCCCTGACAACTTATATGTTGGCAACCATTCAGGGAGATAACAAAATTTCACCACTACCTTCCCCAACAAAGAAAGAAAAGAAGGGACCAGGGTCTAAGAAGGTGACTAAACCCAAGTCACTCGCCCTTGGCACCTCGGTCTCAAAGTCCAATAAAAAGGGACAACAATGGACCTTGACTGCCGACACCCTGAAAACAATTGTTGACTCAATGGCCCCAAAACAACCGCCAACGGTGGGAACTGAGACATCACACTCAGTGTCCACGGGCAAACCCTCTCCTAATGACTCTATTAACATAAACAAGTTAGTAGGGTCAGGAACAACTCAACAATCACATCCTGCTAAAGGCTCTGGTAAATCACAACCAGGGTCTCAGGGAGAAAGGGGTTCTAAATCCTCGGTAGGGCAGCACTACCCTACTGAGACGGGAACCCACACCCAATCACATCCCGCTAAAGGCTCAGGTAAATCACAACCTAAGCATCAGGGAGGAAAGGCCTCTAAATCTTCGACAGGCCAGAACAAGCCTGTTGGAAAGGGAGGCCCAAACATCTCATTGCCCAATGAGGACATTCGCCAATCCAAGCTTTTGTCTGAGGGCACCACAACTCTTCCCAAAGACTCAGAGGGACATTTACAACCCGCTGATAGGGAATATACTTTCACTGATCCTAATGATAGCACTGAAGCAAACCCATCAGTGCCTGAAGGGTCACTTGGGGACAAAGACTCAGGGGGATTAATACCACCCACTGATATGGAACCATCACCCCCCCACGGCGAAGCGCATTCCTCGCAAACTGACCCTAAGGACCAGGTAGACAAATCCCAGTCTGCTGGTATAGAAGGGTCAGGGAGCGACCACAACCAACTGGTGGACCCGGTCTTGGAGATTGACTCCTTGATCATGTGTCAGGCTGTTCTTGACTCAGATGATGATGAGGCGAGCAAGAGCAGCGATGACGAACTCTTTGAAGCTGGGGATGACATGGACACTGAGGAACCAACCAATGTATCTGCTGAACCAACACCTCAGTCTCCATCCCAAAACATTGAGAGAACCCACACTGAAGAGTCTCTGCCTGAAGAATCTCATCCTGACACTGAGCCCTCAGTTTCTTCAGACAAGAGTAATGATGATGTTGCTCTCACTGGCCGCAAAATGATAAGATTTCTCAAGAGAGCAACATCAGGTCTTCTTCAAGAGTTCACCGATGAAGTTTTCGACATGCATACTGAACAGGCTGTTCACTATTCGAATCTCAAGGATGCTGTCGAACTCTTCCATGACAATGTCCTGGAACAACATGCTGGAGTATACAACAACCTCAACACTCTGAACTCCAGCCTGAACATTGTAATCACATCCTTCAACAAGCTGGTTCAAAAGGTTGAAGCTGTTCACGATATTGTCAAGGAAGATCCTGAGCTCAACAATAGCCTACTTCAAGCTACTCAGGACTTCATCAAGCAAACGGCCAGTCTGCCTGAATTGGTCACCATCCTCAAGTCCTTGGATCTTCACTCCTTGCATTCTTCGGTGAAAGATATTAAGTCCTCGATCAAGGATCTTGAGCAACAAACTGCCACCTGGGCTACGTCATCTAGCTCAGTGGCCTGGTCTCTTGGCTCCCGCCTCACAGCTCTTGAGACCTCTCAGGCATCTCTTGAATCCAAAGTGTCTACCATCCAACAAGACACTAAGGATATCAAGGATATGATGTCTGAAATTTTCCAAGCCTTCAAGGGCTCCTCCACCGCAGCTCCAACTCCAACTCTTGCTCTCACTGACGCTCACGCAACAGTTGAGGGGGAGAATATCGATGAAGAAGCTGCTCCAATGGATGATGCCACTGAAGGACCACCCACTACAGCAACCCAATCTCACACTGAGGAGATTCCTGCTCAGGCCGTTCCAATTTCTTCATTTCAGGAGCCTGAAACATCTACCTCTAGACCTGACAAAGGCAAGAACATTATGATTGCTGAACCAGTGTCTCAGGTAGTGGGTGGTTCAATTGAACAAATCAAGATTCCCTACGTCATCAATGGGGTCTCTTATATGATGACTGAGACTGAGATCTCAGGTTATCTGGATAGGGTGGAAAGAGCTAAGAAAGAAGCTGAAGAAGAACGCATCAGCATACCAGCTCTAATCAAAGTTGTCAATGAAGAAGCTGTATCTCTTGGACTAAGCCCTGATGAATTACACAAGGGCGAAAGTGGTGAAAAGTTCAAGAGAGCTCAGGAGGCTAGGATGGAGGAACTGAAACAAAAGAGGGATGCTAAGTTGAAGAAGGCTGCAGAAACCAGGGAAAAGCATATCAAAAGATACACATGGATCATGACTCAGAGATTACATCCTGAACCTATCACTGATGTCAAGATTCACGCTAATACCAACCCTGCTGTGGTTACTATCTACAGGGGCCAAGACAAAAGAAACTTTGAGGTCCATGATCCCTTCAGGATCACTGAATTTGGGATCACTGAACTGGATGAACTTGCTCAAATTCTTCCAAAGAAAAACAATGTCGTGGTCCCTCAACTGCTGAAATCTCTCAGGAACCGATATGATGGCCTGACCCAAAAGCACAAGGAACTTAAGATTCCCTCGATGATGCCACCATCAGTACAGGCCATCAAGGCAGCAGCATCTCAGGACACCTCCTCTCAGGCCCCTCAGAGAAAAAGGAAGAGAATAGAAAGTGAACCTGAAATCAAAGTACCTGGACTTGAATGTGACAGAAGCCTCCCTGAAGGGATCACATTTTCTAACAACGTGGTCCTAGAACTACCTGAAAGAGGCTTATGTTTCATTGATGAGTTCGGAAACCATTCCTTCCAGAGGTGGTCTGATATTGACAAAGCTGGAGTTAAGGCAATGCTAATGTACCTAATGATGGCCTCTCCAATAAAGACAGCTGCCAATACAAGGTTCTGCATTGATCTCAGGAAGAAAATTGAAGAACATCCTGAGAAGCACCTGCTGAAATCAAAAAGGTCTAAGCTTCAGGCCCTCGGATACAGCCTCAACATCTGAAACAACACCACCCTTTATCCTTTATTTTTTTGTTTTTTGATAGGAACTGTAATAGCTATGAATAAAATGATGTTTATGTTTATCAGTGTCCTCTCAAAGTACAATAAACACTTAGTCATAATTTATATTCAAATAGGGGGAGATTGTTGGGTCAAGTCAGTACCCAAGTCTCGTTAAACTTAGATTTGAACACAATTAATGATCAAGTGTTTATAAACCGTGAACATAATCAAGTCACTGAGTGAACAGTCACTCAGTGAGTCATCTTCAGGATGTTTAGAACAAGCCTAATGAAGAAGGTTTTCCATTCAGTGAGGCGGACTCTCAGTGATTGGCATCTAAGCCAAAGAAGAAGATGATGGATTCAGTGAGTGATGACAATAGCTCACTGAATCCCCTAGTCTCCTCACCAACCATGAAGACTGAAGAATGCTACCTGAAGACTGAAGAATAGGCGGGATTGGGAGGGAAAGTTTGAACTATTCCAATAAAGTACTTTATCACTTTATAAGTCAAACTTTCCTTATTTGGCTACAATCCAACCTAATACTAAAAGGTGAATCTGTCTTCTAACCCAATATGGGTTGCATTCAACAGTGAACAAGATCTTCTAAAGATTTAGCTTTGGAAGTCTTTAATCCATTGGACAATAGTATGTATAATACTTGTGTATAAATAGGATCATAAAAGAGGAGAAAAAGGTTAAGTTTGTGCAATTAATGCTTAGACATTCACAAACCCTTTTTCTCCTCCAAAGAACATACTTGTACTCGAGCTAGCTCGAATGTACCTTAGTTGTCACTTAAGCTTAGCTTAAGTTTAGTGAGGAGAAACCCACCATACTTGTCATTTCAATCCCAAGTGTTTATTCCGCAAAACACTTGGGTATAATTCTTTGATTGATTTCTAATAAGAATTAAACGTTGAAAATTAACCTTGTCTATTTACTTTACGTTTGTTTCTTTATCTCTCAAAGTATTCATTCTCATCACTCAAACATGGTACACGTTTAGGCTAACTTTCTAGTTAGTTTTATCCGTGTAAACGGGACCAACACTCGGCTAACATGTATGTCGTTTAACACATCCCAATCAATGAGCATTGGAGTCCACATTTGCCTATCTTGAAGCAATGCTAACCTATCATTAAACACTAGTTTTTCCACTTCACCACAACCTTCCCACTTTAAGTTAGCATTACTTGTTGGTTTCACCTTTTTCGCATTCTTACTTTTCGTCCGTTTCCTAGAAAACTTGAACACAATCGGATTTGTTGTTCTTCTTGAGCTAGCCTCCTTTATCTATAGAAAAAGAACACATTAAGATCTTTAGTAATAGAATCTTTTAAGCATAACGCTACAAAACCAGTAGATAACACAAAAATAACCCAAAAGGGTGTTCTGAGGCCTCCAGCCGTGGCTAGCTTTCTCAGCCGTGTGGTTGGGTTTCATGTGGTGGTGGTCTGAAGCTCTCAGTCGTGGCTGAGGTTCACAACCGTGTGGCTGTGTGGTTTCTGATGGCCATTGCTGCGGCTAGCTTTCTCAACCGTGGTTGTGGTGTCTTTGGGGTTACTAAACTCACCAAATTTCCGCAACCGACATTCTCCATATCTTATTTTTGAAATGTCCAATACTATCAAAGAAACACTTTTAACAAAGGCACTACGGTTCCAAGCTCTACCAATTTCGCGCTAAAATTCTTTGAATGTGCCATAAATTTCAAAAATCCATAACTTAACTTACGCTTGTTTTCCGTCAATTCCGAGTGTGACCCCATACTCCCTAAGTATCCCAGAGCATAGGAAAAATACCAATTCGTCTTAAACTTGAATTTGAATTTTGGCGGCAATTCTCTTCAACTTCAAAACCTTATATCTTGCTCAATCCTTAACCAATTCACATAATTCTTTTTGCAATGGCATCTTCTAATCAATCCTTACAAATCCCTAAAAGATCATGCTCTAATTCTGAACGAATCAAAAGTGCCTAATTTATGCCCTGGAACCCTAATTTCGAAAACAAAACAATGAATTTGAGAGTGTTACTAACCTTTATTCGAGCCATTGAATCAATTCCAAGTGATACCAAACTAACTAGATCATCAAGGAGGTCCGAATATGAGTTTGGTGGAAGGGTGTTAGTTGTGTGTGTTGTTTAGTTTTGTGTTTTTGGCGGGTTATGGGAATCAACGTTTTAAAACATGGTGGACCCCACAACAAAATAATGAATTGGGTTAATATATCAATTCCAATATCGTTGTGGTATGATAACTAAAATTTGGGAATCAACGTTTTAAAACATGGTGGACCCCACAATAAAGATATGAATATTCATTCCTTACCATCTTGAGGACTGTGGAGTATAGTCATATATCGGCTATCATTTCCGTTTTGAAAACCAAGATCCATTAAACAAACACCATTATTCGGAATAAATCCATTACTTAATATATATTACTGTGTACCAAACACACCCCAAGTCATTAGTCCATATGTTCGGGTTTCAAGTCTTGATAGTCTTAGGCATGCAAAAAAATGGGCGAGCCAAGGTTTAATAACCGCGACCAATAAAAGTTACACAACAAATTACACTATTTGATCCTTGAGTAAACATTACTTAACAAAGCCTAAGACTACCATTATCCGTCACCAAAAAATGTACTTACTCACCTTCCACCTCAGCGCCACATCAGCTTTTTTTCTTCAACTTTTCACTTAGAGCATGGGGTACGGTGGTGCCATGGCTGGCGCCATGGCAACCGGCCGATTTCTTCCGACGGCGCACGACACCGTCCCTCGCGCCATCGCATGTGGCGTCGTCCCATCGGCGCTGCGCCATCCTTATTTTTTTTCTTTTCTTTTTGGCCGGCAACGGTCATATTTTTTGAAAAGGGGAGAAAGCATGCAACGGCTATATAGCCGTTTATGTGGAACAATGCAAAAATAATAATAATAATAAAAAAATAAAAAATAAAAAATAAATAAAATTAACCCCAAAAAACCTTATAAATACCACTTACTATCTCATACTTCACACATACTTCCAATCTATTATCTATTTCCATTCAAAATGAATCCAAACTCACCATGGATCAACCAAATGTTAAACGATCTGACGAACCAAATGCCGGGGTCGTCTTCGAATCCCGGTCAATATCCGGGATCGTCTTCGAATCCCGGTTACTTTCCCAACTTCCAAGCCCCATTTATGAATCCCGATGAGCTAGCATTATTTAGTCAATGGAAATTACAACAACAACAACAATTTAATCAATTTACACAAAGTCAACAAACAAGCAAAGCCATCCCTTCCCAACCAAATTCGGACCATGGTTCGTATTTTGATGTTAACGAAGTCAAAGAGGAAGATGAAGATAAAACGGAGTCGGAGGAAGAAGTTGTTCCGACACCGACTGAGGACGTATGGTCCGGACTGGGCCAGGAATGGGCCAGGCCCGGCAGACAGCGGCCCACTCTACGCCTAACCCTAATCCATGCCCTATAAATATAGGGCTGGGGTTCCCTTCTACAACATAACACAACAGGTTACTCTAAACCTAACTCTCATAAGCCATATCGCACCGATACTAACTTGACCGTCGGAGGTGGATCCCGGGGCTACGGCCTCGGGTCCACTCCTAACGGGTTCTCTTTGTTGGCAGGTCTAATCAGGGCTCGAGAAGACGACTAACGGCCCAGGGAGAGTCGTTGAATCAGCCTGCGCCAGATTATGCATCAACAAGTTGGCGTCATCCGTGGGACACACTACGACAAGTTTTGTGCTCTCACATCACCGGAAAGCAACCATTGAGTTCAAAAGCCGGTACCTCTTTACCAATATATTTTTTATCATGTACCTGCTAGTATACGATATACACAGAAAAAAAGAAAGAAACAATCGTAGCGACAAGCGAATTGTTTCTCCTATTACTTTTGTTCTATTTCTCTTTACGTACAAAATTAATAATCAGCAGCTACGAATATTTTGATTGGGTTGATTTTAGTCAAACATATCAAGCTTATATCATAATTAATAATCGACAAGAACACAAGTTGTTTGTAATCGAGTAACAAGTTGCGTAATAAGATGCAATATTTTTATAGAACTAAAAAGATATCCCAATATTTTGTGCATATCTTTTAAATCGATAAGATTTGGTATCTTTTAATTATTAAGAAGATTTTACGTAAATCTTTTAAATTTGGTAAACACGATTTTACCTATAGCCGCACTAAGTCCGCACGATCGGACCTACTTTATCTTTTAGCCCCGAACAACGCAGTAACGATAAATCTACCCGCGTTAGGCCATGCGTTCAGACATCTTCGCAGATTGGCGCCATGAGCGCACTGTTACATACAGGCACCACGATGCTAGTCAATCGCCATGAGCGCACGAGACAAAAAGCCGTGGTCATCTGCAATCATCCATAAACGTTAGAGTCTACGCGGTCACGATACATCCATCTGCGTCTGTACGTGCAATTGAAACTATTAGTCGCGGTCACGGTACATCCATCCGCGCCATTGTTTTTATTATAAAAAAGAAAAAGAACAATCAATCGCTATGAGCGCACTCAAAGAAATCTAGGGCCAAGACGATGGCGAAGAAACCAAAGGCAAAGGCAAAGGCGAAGGCAAAAAAAGGCAAAGGCAACGAAGGCGACGAAGAAGATGCGGTCCCGTCCCGACAACCACGCACTATGTGGACCCAAGAAGAGGAGCTTCTTTTGTCGGAGTGTTACATCCAAGTATCCGAGGATCCAAAAGTGGGTGCGGATCAACAAAAGGATACGTTTTGGTACAAAGTGCTCGAAGTATACAACAAAGAAGCAAAGAGGCTTAAGTATACTACTCGTACCAAAAACATGTTGACGGGAAAGTGGACTCCAATGAATAAAGATACCAAGAAGTTCAATACGGTTGTTGATGAAACGGCGGTTATGAGTGGGGAAGGTGATAAAGATTTTATGAATCGTTGTCACGTTTTGTTTAGAAAAATAACGGGATATGAATTCAAACACTTGACCGCTTGGGGCTTTTTGAAAGACAAGCACAAGTGGAAAAATCCCGAATCGATTTTGGCAAGACGTGCTCGTCTTCGGTCCACGCGAGAGGAGCCCGAGCATTTTGGAGCCGACGAGTTGCCAAGGCCAGACGGCATGTACCGGATTTCTAAGAGCCAACGTTCGTCAAACTCGACCGCTAGTTCCGGTTCAAACCCGGCATTGTTTCAAGAAATGTTGGCTCAACAAATCGAGTTAGACCGCAAGGCAAAGATGGATGTGCTCGAGCGAGAGTCACTCGCAAGAGTTAATTTGTATGAATCTCAAAAGATTGCCGAGGAGATGCGGGTGCTANTTACCAAATTAAACTAAAAAAAACATAATAGGACATTATAATTATCCATGAAATAAACCAAACTTCAAAATAGATAGTCCAAAAAGATAAAAAATAAATAAATCCAAACGAGCACAAGTTTATGCGCTTTTATTCCTTGCTCCATACTTCCCATTTTCCCAAGCTTCTTAATCAAAGAAGTTCTCAAACTTTAGGATTTCTTCCGAATGAAATTTTTCGAAAGCGGCGCTTTTATACCTTGCTCCATACTTCCCATTTTCCTAAGCTTCTTAATCAAAGAAGTTGTCAAACTTTAGGATTTCTTCCGAATGAAATTTTCCGGAAAGCTTTCGAGTGGTAGCCTTTGTTTTGAATCCCCTTGTGAACTTCCACCATTTCGGCTAAAAATTTCAAACTTAGCATGCCAATTGTCATCACCGTCAACTTTGCCATAAGTACTTGGTCCTTCCAGTTCCCACTCAATATTTTTGAGTTGAATGGGCAAAGAACCCAAGAAATCAATTAGCTTTTTGAACACAATGATGTTTTTCAAGGGATTAAAATAGGCCTCCATTGCTAGAGCCCTTTCAATGTCGTCCTCAATCTCCAAAAACGGCGATGCAACCGGTCCATACTTGGGATTTCCATCTTTGTCTCTTCCCACTTCAAAACAATCAACCCAATCTTCGTCATCGGATCCTTCTTCCTCCACTATTTTGGCCCTTTGCTTAGCATAGTAAATGTGCTTCATCACCCCATCATCAATAGTCATAGTACCTCTACCATTATCAATAATTGCTCCACAAATCCTTAGAAATGGCGTATCATGTCGGGTTTAAAATCATTTTTCATCATAAATGACACTTCTATATACTTTCGAAAAACTTCTTTTTCGAGTTTTTTTTAGTTTGTGTTTAAATTTACGCCCAAAGATATCAAATGTGATTTGTGATTTGAACTTTAAAACTCACATCACAAATCATATGTGATGCCGTATCGTGTAATATTTTAAACCCAAAAAAGGGTAAATTGTCGAAAGTATATTGATGTGCTTTTCTATTGAAAGATTAAAAGAATTATCGTCGTGACAATGTATTTTTTGTCGTTTAACGATTCATTTTTTGTAAGATATTTTTACTTAAAATTACGATGTAAAGTGGGATTTTTAATTTTGATTCAAAAATAACCGGCTATGATTACTCTATTTGAACTCACTCATATACCCCTTAAAACAATTTTACCATCATTTTAACTTTCCTCGTCGTTAACCAAAAAAGTAATGGGATTTTGAGGATGGTAATGTGAATTGTACACGCACATAAATCATTAGCTTATACTCGTTGTAATAAAAATTAATGTCTTGCACCCATACATTTTTAAATTATGGCATTATAATGCATATTATGTTCAAATTTTAAGTAATGGGAGCTTATACTGATAAAGTTGTCAAGCAATCACAAATTGTATTCAACTCCGTTTGTAATGATTTGTTTCTCGGCGGTTACGAATCCATTTATTTCTTGCATCCCTAACTGGTGCTTGTTTTTTTTAGTTGTATCCCTATAGCTTCTCTCTAAAGGATTTTTGTGATAATAAAATATTTGCTGCTTAAAAAAATGATTTATTTCCCAGATAATGAAACATTTCACAGGTGGGCCAAATGATGGATGTATATATGGGGCAATCAAAATTCGCAAAGTTTATCTACTAATTAGTGGTGTTGTTTTAGTCACACACAGAGTCTTCTTGTCCAAATTTTGTTGGAAAGTTAGTCGAAGTTTCATTTTGTCACTCTTAAAACCCTTAAGAACTGAATTTGTTTATATGCAACTCATTCATCATGTTCTTCTCCTTTACCTAAATCATTCCTTAATTCAGGCAAACACTCCTTGTATATCATTAACTTTCAAAGAAGCCTTATTCTCTATTAATATTCTGCCCCCAAGAGGTTTAAAAAATATGGATGCCTATATGATTTTAGAGAAGTTACAATCTTGTAGCAACATTTCGTCATACGAGCGACTTTCTTTGTATGATTTAGTGGTGGAGTCAGAAAATGAAGCGGGATACAACAAACCTATGCCTTGGATTGGGATGTATATCGCGCTAGCATCTCTGTTTTGCATCCTTGCAATGGTAGCTGATTTATTACATGGTTTCCGAAACAGAAAACTGTATTTCCCGTGCAAATACTTCACTCTGAATGCTGCTTCTCTCTCTGTGATAGCTGTTGCTATGAAGCTACCTGTGGATTTAAGTAATCCAATGCGAGGTTGGGCAGACCAGATAGCAAGGATCGGAAGCATGGCCTTTATGTGCACCATGATGGCTAACTTATTGCCTTCTTTAGCAACCATGAATAGCAAGGAACTTCTCACAAACATCATAGCTTTGGATATTCTGGTAATCACCTTGATTGTGAATGTTTGCATTGAAGTATATACGGGTGTGATTGGATATTTTTATCATTTCTTTATGTTAATAGCAGTGTTTTATGTGGCTATGCTACTCATCTTGCTGATAATACACACATGTTCAGGTTTAACGATTCTAAAGTCCAAACAAATAATAGAATTGAAATACCAAGCAGGTCATGAAACTGCTTTGAACGACCTAGAGTTACAACAACCAGGAAGATTAAATGTTGAGAAGCTAAAGCAGCATGTGAAAAACCATTGGATCATGGCNGTCATTTTGTATCCTTAGTTAAAAAAATTAATAAACTAGAAATTGGATATTTTTGTTATTTTCTATTTTATTTCGGTACTCGTTATAATTATGACGACAGTTTTCAAGTCAAGTTAACGGTGAGAATCGAGAGTAGTGCAGGTGGCTGGTGGTCGCCAATGGATAGTAGCAGGTGATAAGGTGTTTGGGCTTTAAGGGTTTTATAATGTTTACTTTATCAAGATCTAAGAGATGAAAAAAACCCACATCTTATGATTGATTTGAATATTTTCTGTTTAATGTTTGTGGGTCTTAGAAGATGAGTGTTTTATATATTCATAATCATAATCAACCAACATTCATAATGGTAGTTAAATTGGGAGATTAAAAAAATTTGGACACATGTTCGTGATGATTGATAATAGTGGCCATATCACTAAGTCATTTTTATTTTAGTTGATGATTTTGTTTTCGTTGAGCACTAATGATTTTGAGTGTGGTCTAATCAAACTGGTTTGGTGTTCTTTATTCTAGAGATTTTTATTTAGAAAGAAAAAATGAAATTCCTAACAAACTAAGGGTGGGGATGGTGATGACTAAAAAAGACGAAAATGCCTTTATGTGACTAGATTCATTTAACAGATGTAACTTAACGATCGTTTGGTCAAAAGACCGGTCGTTAGAAAATGACAAGTATAGGAACGAGCGGTGTAATTATTGGAGTTTTAGAACCAAATGTGTAATTGTGTGAAAACCACAAAGATGATTTATGTAATTAACTCTATAAAAATATTGTTAAAGTTAAAAAAATGTTGCCTAGAAACACGGTAGAAGATGCAAATCAAGTTTAAAATGTTGCCTAGAAACATGGTAGAATATGCAAATCAACGAGTCAATTACTTGGATTTTCCTATTCTACCCTTGAGATGCTTGAATACGTTGCTATATTTTATGGTATCTTACATTTTTTTAGTTTAGGAGGTTTTGTACTAGAACTAATCCAAATATGGAATTGCCCTTTTTTATTTATCCACTAAAATTAATATTTAACACGAACATACAAATTATACTGTATCAAACACGAACCTAAACAGTTTGTGTTGTATAGAAAGTTTCTATTTTTTTCAAGTCAAGCAAATAAATATACGAGACAGATATTTTGTAAACATACTAACAACGTGTGGTTACCGTTATGGTCATCGTGTTCAACTTGGTTTGTAATAATCTTTTTTTCCCCCAAATATTGAACATTTCAAGGGTGGGCCAAATGATGGATGAATTTTAGTGCAATCACAATGTCTATGTATTAATTGGTGGTGTTGTTTTAGTCACACAGAGAGTCTTCCTGTCCAAATTTTGTTGGAAAGTTACTCGAAGTTTCATTTCATGATTTCATCACTCATACGATACAATATATACATTACATGTATATCATTCGCATTCTTTCCACCAATTTTAAGGGTCCGTTTGGTATAAGGGTATGAGGGGGTTTTGAATTAAAGAATTCTTGAATCCTTTGTTTGGTAAAATTTTGATTCAACTACTATGGTATTTGGATTCAGATTTTGAAACCAACCTATTTTGGTAGGTTTCTTTGAATCCAACCAATCAAATTTTTTTTCTTATTTCATGAATTATTTGAGCCACATGTTATTTGTAATTTTCTTACTTTTCACTTTTTTTTATTTCAAACAAAAATAATAAAACTTATCAAACATATATATAATTTATATTTTCTTTCTCCTTTATTTCTTTCAAACCTTTCCCAAATCCGAATTCAATTCCAATCCTACTTACGAACCAAACGCACCCTAAGTAAGCAACAATCAACATCACATTTTGTTTAAGACGTTATCATTTTGAACATCTAAGGTGATGTTTGGTTGATGGGATTGGTATGGGTTCACCCAAAGAAAAGATGAATTATTTGTTTGGTTGTTATTTGGTGCCCACAAATAGGAATGAAGGAATGGAAAAATAATAGATCTCATTCCACCCTAGGGTGATGGGTTTTTGTGATTCCAACCAATCAAAAACTTCTTTTTATTTGATAGAATTTTGTCAACCACATATTATTTATGGCCCGTTTGGTTTGTAGATGAGTTTAGATTAGGATTTAGATTTGAATGTAAAGTTGTAGATTTGGATTTGGATTTGATGTAGAAAGAGAAAAAAAATATTAAAATAAGTGGGAGTGAAAAAAATATATTATTTAATAAATTTTATTAAAATATAAAGTTAAAATATATTATTATAAAAATTAAAATATGAAATGGGCCCATGACATAGTATTTTTATAATGTTAAAATAATATGTATGAGAAGACAAAAAAAAAAAAAAAGATGAAAGGGACCCACAGATTTCAGAAATCCTGCTCACCCACACTACTTTTACATATGCCCAATTATTTGGACTCACTACCGTACGGAAATCTAACTCAAGGAAACCAAACATCATTTTTGAGTCCAAAGTCCTAGAACCCAGTCAAAACCCAGCAACCAAACTGCCCCTTATTCTTTTCTTATTTCCTACTTTTTTTTTTTTTTTAATTTCAAATAAATACATAAAACTTATTAAAAATATATCTTTCTTATTTCCTCCTATTTTTTTTATTTCAAATAAATACATAAAACTTATTAAAAATATATATATAATTTAAATATCAATTAATTTTTTCTCTCCTTCTTTTCTTTCAAACCTTTCCCAAATCCAATTCCAATTCCAATTCCACTTACAAACCAAACGCACCCTAAGTCTTTGTGAAGACAAATCCTGTTATTTTCATAATCTACAACATCTTCCTGCCCCTATTTAAATTGTCACAAATCACTATTTTATTTCCCCATAAGGAACCAAACTATGGACTATTACAAATGGGGCCCTATCTGTCAATTTGACACTGTTGTGGGTATTCCGGATAATTTTCGAAATTGTTTGGAGTCCTTTAGTTTTAGGTTAAAGTATGAGTCAGATCGACAAGATAAATAAATCAAACCTATGCTATGGATTGGTATCTATATCGCGGTAGCATCTCTCTTTTGCATCCTAGCAATGGTATCTGATTTAATACATTGTTTAAGAAACAGAAAACTATGGTTCCCAAGTAAAACATTCACCTTCAATGCTGCTTCTCTCACTGTGATAGCTGTTGCTATGAAGCTACCTGTGGATTTAAGTAATCCAATGCATGGTGTTGCAGACCAGAGGACAAAGCTCGGAAGCATGGCATTTATGTGCACCATGATGGCGAATTTATTGCCTTCTTTAGCGACCATGAATAGCAAGGAACTTCTCACAAACATCATAGCTTTGGATATTCTGGTAATCACCTTGATTGTGAGTGTTTGCATTCAAATATATACGGGTGTAATTGGAGATTCTCATGATTTCAATCTTCTAGTTAAGGGAACAGCATTGTTTTATGTGGCTATGCTACTCATCTTGCTGATAATACACACATGTTCAGGTTTAACGATTCTAAAGTCCAAACAAATTAAATAATAGAATTGAAATACCAAGCAGGTCATGAAACTGCTTTGAAGGGCCTAGAGTTACAACAACCTGGAAGATTAACTGCTGAGAAGCTAAAGCAGCATGTGAAAAACCACTGGATCATGGCAGTAACATGCAGCCCTCAGTTCATCACAGCTTGCTCTGCAACTACCTCTGCTTCTGGGGTAATATGTGTTGTTAGTATTGCCTTAAATGTACTTAATTCAGCTTTAGTTATTTCAGAAACAGATCGACAATCATACAGATCAGATTATAAATGGTCAATTCCAGTAATTTACAAAATACAGTTTATCGGATGTCTAGTAGGAACAATTGCACCACTTTGTAGATGTTATGCAGCCTTGAGCTTTAAGCTGCCCATAAAATGGATTTGGAAACAAGTTAAGGTATTTAAAGTAGAGAGCTACTGGACTCAAAAGCTGTATGATTGGAAACAGAGTAGCATACCATTCTCAGTCAGTAGTCGCAAAATCAAGATTGTCATCCTGAATTTCAAAGTCATATTTCTTATCATTTGTATACAACTTCAGAAGACAGTTGTGGTAGCATGTAAGATGATAGCGCTGATCCCAATTTTCTTTGTGATATGCGTTCTGTTTTGTATTCGGTGTTGGAAGTGGTTTAAAGCCATGTTTAGCGCCTCAAGTATTGTCATGGGACAAAATCCTGAACAACAAGAGAACTTTAACGATCTTAGGTGGTATGTGTTGCAACTGCAAGATGATATGGAGCTTTCGGAGAGAGCATTAAAAAGCATTCCAAAAGTTGTGAACCGCTTGATCAAAAAGGCTGAAAAACAACAACCCAGCAATCTGGTGAAGCTTTTAAGAGAATCTAAAGGTTTTGAAGGAGTTGGAAAATATGGCAGCCTTCATGTTCTACCTTTATTTGCAGAAGATTATCTGGATTGTTGGAGCTTACCCTTGGTAACCCTGACAGCCATCGCCGTTTCTCTACCTCAAATACCGATAGTTGATAGGTTGCTAAGCAGTGTGAGTGAAGGTCTTACATATGTCACACTAGTGGAAGAAAGTCTCAATGCTACCGATGAGTATGTAAGCATTCAAAAGACAGCTAAAGTGTTGTGGCTAGAAGTTGAGGTCTCCAACAAATGGGTAGGAAACAATCTGAAAAACCATGCTCCGGAAGTGAACACAGCAAGATTGATTCTGCAATGGTTCAAGAATACAGCTAAAAACATGGTGACCGAAGTGCAATTTATAGATATCAGAAGCGCAAATGGTAATTCCATTTACCGGTCTATTTGTGCAAATTCAATGTATCGAATCACCGAATCAATCCTTCTTTCCTACCACACCAACATTGATGAGCTTAGCCAAGAGGACTTATTCACAGAATTATCATCAATGATTGCTGATATATTGGCTGCTTGTCTCACCAACTTACCCCAAGTCATAGTTACAAAATGTCATGAAAGTGTGATAGAGAAAAGGGAGTCCAGTGTCAATGCTACAGTCCAACTCCTCGGTGAGACTACGCAAATAATCGACAACCTCCAAGACCGGGAACTTCCATAATTGGATCCTGCTGAGTTATCTTTCATTGACAAATGGCGTGAACATTTTAACTATCCCTCTCCTTAAAGATCATACATGTTCCGGTAAGTTTACTAGGATTTGCTTCACTATATTGGTTTCCTTTCGTAGTTGTTTTAACGCTTCAATATGAACTGCAGAATAAGCATATGCGATTTTGAGGGCCCGATAACCCTTCGATCCAGACAAGAATGAGAAGTTTCGCTCCTTTAAGAAGTGTCCACCTTAAGCATTCAGAAAGTATGTTGAATTTGCGTTAGTTTCCTGTTTCTAGTTGTTGTACTCTTGTTTAGTTTACATTCCAATCTAAATTTGGCTCTTTATGCGGTCCTATGTTTTTATACTACTCTACTTTCTTTTTTTTGTCATTTTTATCCTTAGTTAAAAAAAAGTTAATAACTTGAAATTGGATATTTTTGTTTTTTCTATTTTATTTGGGTTCTTGTTGAATTTATATAACCTTGATAGATCTTGTAGCTCTCGTTGATCGTTAGCAGTGTCTATGTAATCACAAACACTCTAATAGAGAATCTCCAAAGCTTGTACTCTAATGCGGAAAACAAATACAAGCATAAACAATAAATACTAAGAACACTTAATCCTCTATGGATTATATATTGAAAACTTGTAAACTTGTTTGTTACATCAAACATAAACTTGTGTTCCTTTTATAGACAAGGAACCCTAACCTAAACCGTTTCCCAAGTAACGTATCTTCTATAAACTTTAAATAATATGCATTATCTTTTCCTAATATAACTCATGCATATTCTAACTACATTACATAATACGCGGTTTTACTAAGTCCGCAGAAACTAAACATGCTGAACTATGTAAGGTAAGGGAATTTTGCATTGCTGTTTGAGAGAGTGAGGTGATGTAGGGATGTTGTGTTTTGATTGTGTGTTGTATCTGACTCAGCATCAGATCCAGACATTATGAAAAGTTGTGTTGTTGAGGAGTTGTTTAAAGAATGAATTTCTTAGTATCAAAGAGACTCTCCCGAGGCTCTGATACCACTTGTTGAATCTATATAACCTTGATAGATCTTTTAGCTCTCGTTGATCGTAAGCAGTGTCTATGTAATCACAAACACTCTAATAGAGAATCTCCAAAGCTTGTACTCTAATGCGGAAAACAAATACAAGCATAAACAATAAATACTAAGAACACTTAATCCTCTATGGATTATATATTGAAAACTTGTAAACTCGTTCGTTACATTGAACATAAACTTGTGTTCCTTTTATAGAGAAGGAACCCTAACCTAAACCGTTTCTCAAGAAACGTATATACTATAAACTTTAAATGATATGCATTATCTTTTCCTAATATAACTCATGCATATCCTAACTACATTACATAATACGCGGTTTTACTAAGTCCGCAGAAACTAAACATGCTGAACTATGTCTTCAGCAGTAATACTTCATCAGCAGAATCTGGTCTTCAGCAGATTCACTTCAGCAGTAACCATCAGTGGAATTCACACTCAGCAGAATTCCCAACAATCCTCCCCTAATCTTGAATTTGACCTGAGTTAAGTTCAAGATTTCTTGATAGATCGTTAAACACAGCACACTAGAGGATTGCCTTCAAACATCAGCAGCAAAGAATCAAAAAGATAACATCTCTATGATGAATAAGCTGGAAACACAATATCTTTGCAGCAACATATGACAACTGATACATCAAAACAGATTAGTTTCATACTATTCTCATCACATCCAGGTGTATGAACTCCTGTGAGAGGTGAATCATTGAAAATAATGGATTTGATGTCTCCTTACCAATAGCCATTACTACTGGAGTAGCCAAATGTTTAAGTTCGAAAACTATGGTACACTGATAACCATATGATTTTTAGTAAATCATCAACTATAAACGGATTTGAGATGTCTTTACCTGTAGCCGTTTGCTCAGGACTAGCCAATTCTTAAAGGAGATATCCTTGGTGAATTGAAAACCAATATGGATTTCCACTGCCTTTACCACAAACCATATACTTATGGGCTAGTCAATTCTTAGGATATTCAGAGAATAAGATCCATGGTAAATTGATGACCATTTCAACTCTCAGCAATTAAGCATGGGTGAGTTGAATACCCTATGATTTTTGGCAAACCATCACAGCCATCAACAGATTTGATTAGTCTTTACCAAAGCTGTACCCTTTGGACTAGCCAACTCTTTAATGGACACAAGTCACATCTGGTGAGTTGATAACCATCAACAGAGTTACTATATAACAAATCTGCAATTAGGACATTTTTTTTTATTAAAATAAAAGAATAAACAATTACCCCAAAGAAGCATCAATGGTGACCCCATGATGTGCTTTCATACCCATTTTGAACTGAATACTACTCCTTATAGCTGTAACCAATTGCTCAGCATGAGTCATGTCATTGCCACACACATCATAAGGAACTAGCAGCTTCATCTCCAACATTTGATTCAAAATCCTTAAAGAGATGGGATAGGTAATCTCAGCACACATGTAGAGAACCTTGCCAGCATCAGTAGACAATACATGAACATTGGGTAGAGGATAAAACTTCCAATTAGAAACCTCCCATCTTGACTGTCCCATCCAAACATCAAAACCTCTACTAAGATGAAAATTGGAATCAAACAACACAGTCAAATCACCCTTCAAATACATACCACTCCCAGTAGGTTGTTTGTTCTTATAATAGGAGGTAACCCAAGAATACAACTTCAGCAAATCCTGTCTGTCCACAAAAGTTAAAATTTCACTCAGAAAAGAGAAATATTTAACTGACCCATCTGCTCTGTGTATAACATTAATATCCTGATCCTTGTATTGAACAGGATGAACCTCCCAACTAACCAAAGGAACATGAGGAATAGGATCTTCACCATCATCTTCCTCAACCTCAATATATTCTGAAGCATCTAAGGGAGTAACCAAACTAGTAGGAGGCCTCTTTCTACCTTGAGTCTTCCTTCTTGTAGCAGTAGAAGATGCATCAGTAGTATCTGGCTCAGATTTAACTGGAGTTGAGGCAGGTACTGAAGGATCAGCAGGAACTTCTGTAGACGCTTCAGTAGAAATATCCTTTGATGCTTCAACAGGAACAGAGTGTTTAGTAGTGTCTGGAACTGCTGAAGATGTCTGAGCAAGATCTGGAACTGCTGAAGGTGTTTTAGCAGGAATAGATACTGAAGGATCAGCATCCATAGGCACACCAGTTGTAACTCTAGCCTATGCAGCCCTAGCAAAATCAGCCTTATCATCTTCCAGCATCTTCTTAATAGCTTCCTCACTTAATTGATCTTCTAAAATTTGCTTCTTAGTTCTTTGCCTAGTAACTGGTCCTGTAGGAACCATAGGAGCCTTTCCCTTATCAGGTAAAACAGAAGATTCAGTAGAATGAAGTGCCTCAGCAGTAGTCTCATGTGTAGACTTCAGCCTTTTAGAAGGTGGTTCCACAAGTTTCTACTGAACAGAACTCTTCTGGCTTATAGACATAATGTAGTTATAAGTTTCTACCAGTTTCTCATGAGGCATGTTCCAAACCTTTTCTTTACTCCATCCAGAATTAAACACAGCTGGACTCATATTTTTCACCACCACTCGCATAGTATGAGTGAGTTCAGCTTGAGTAGGAGGTTTAGCCAATTTAGCTTTGAGTTTCTTTGCATCCTCCTCTTTCTTCTTCTTCCTTAGCAAGACAACAATGTCATCAGTGGTAGCATTATCACCCATTAGATCCCGAGTAAGAGAAGCATTGGAAGCAATTTGAGCTCCAATATTCATCTAGTCAGTTTCATCAAACTCAGCTGCCATGGCAGCCATCACTTTCCTTCTTTCAGGGGGTAAGGTAGAGACATAAGTGGCCTGTACTCGTTCAACTTCTGCATTTAGCTTTGCCTGTTCTTGTTCAACCAAAGCTTGACTCCTCTAATATTCCTCATGTGCTGCAAACAGTCTCTCTTGGGCAAGTAGTTCCTCCTTAGTAATCTCATCTGTACCAAGAACCTGATCAACCACAGGAATTTGATCATGTGCAGTAGCTTCAAACAGCTTAGAATCAGCAGGATGAGGTGTAGTATCATGAATCTTTGGAGAAGACGGGTGTGCAGGCTCAGCAGATGCAGAAACAGAAGCAGAAGAAACAGGAGGAATTTGAGACTTAAACTTGACAGAACTATCAGCATTATCTATATCCATGAATTGAACATCTGCATCAGCAGCACCAGACTGCTCTTTAGGAGTATCAGCAGTTGTAGGTTTTGGAGATGGANCTCCTTAGTAATCTCATCTGTACCAAGATCCTGATCAACCACAGGAATTTGAGCATGTTCAGTAGCTTCAAACAGCTTAGAATCAGCAAAATGAGGTGTAGCATCATGAATCTTTGGAGAAGAAGGGTGTGCAGGCTCAACAGATGTAGAAACATAATCAGAAGAATCAGGATGAATTGGGGACTTCAACTTGACAGAACTATCAGCATTATCTATATCCATGAATTGAACATCTGCATCAGCAGCACCAGACTGCTCTTTAGGAGTATCAGCAGTTGTAGGTTTTGGAGATGGAAAGTGTGCAACCTCTGTAGCATCAGCCAACATATGAAGAGGATCAAGAGAGGCAGATCCCTTTGTTGCAGTCTCAGCAGGAATCTCCAACTCATCCTCTGAATCAACCACAAATTTTCTTTTCTTTGTGTTCCTCAGTTGAGCTTCCAAATCCTTTACTCTCTCTGTCAGTTCACGTATTTGACCCCCAAGATTTCTGTTGGTCTGCTTTAACTCTCTTTCCAAAACACCTACTTGTACAACATACCTGTTTAGCAACTCATGAACCTTGGTTAGTGAAATTGGGTCCTCAGCTATACCATCTGGTTTACCAGAGGTTTGTGGAGCTTCATTGGACCTGTTAGGAGACATGTGAACCTTATCACCAGTAGTGGTGGTATCAATCAAGACCTCTCTAGTTTGGCTAGAAGTCTGAGGTGCAGTGAATATTGGTGTTTCAGTATTAGGTTCAGTAGCAAATGATACAAAGAACTCATCTAGGTCACCAAATTGGTCAGTCATTGGTGTATGTTCTACATTCCTAGGGTCAACTGATTCTTCACCAGCATTAGTGGCTGGTTCCAGAGGATCAGTAGGATGCTCATCAGGAGCAATAGGCCTAGGAGAAACCACCTGCTGTTCATCAGCAGCCACTGAGGTTTAAGCCTCAGCAGCATGAGATGGACCAGCAGCATCCTCAGCTGCGGATGCATTGGCATCAGCAGCTTCAGGAAGAGGTGGAACACTACCATCAGCAGCATTAGGACTAGGTGGATTATCACCTTCAGCTGCACCAGCATTGTCACCAGCAGGCAACATAGCTGGAGGTAGAGG
>LBNU01006295.1:82334-132988 GCA_014162995.1 Artemisia annua | reverse complement strand
TGCAACGAATGACATCAGTATATCAGGACTGACTATATAATTCATACGCTTTTATGTGATCATGCCCTACTTTTATCATTCGTGGAGTTGGGGTTCGATTAAGTCAGCTTATGATCACTTCGTAGTTTTATCTTATCATGTTTGCTACGATGGCCGAGTAGTTGTATTTTGTTGCTGAGTAATTAGTAGTATAGTTGAATTTTAGGAGTGAGGAATGGGACACAATTGTTCAAGAAGCACCAGGATGCTAAATGTTGATGAATTGGATTCAGTTTATGATAGTGAACCATTGGTTGTTACAAAAGCTCCAAAAGCTCAAAGTAGCAAAAGAAAAAGAGATGACAAAGAAGAAGAAGAGCAAATTATGCTAACTTTCCCCTCCTAATCTTCTTCCCAAATTGAGATGATATGGAGAGAAGATGATTTTTGTGCATATAATTTTATTAAATCTATCCTCTTTTCTCTCCAACTTGGGAACACAAACAAAAAATAAATATTTTTTCCTCTCCTCTTCTCTTTTCTCGTTCTTAACCTCTTCATTTCTCTTATTTCCATTTTATATCTCGGGAACAGAGTGTTAGGGGGGGGGGGGACACCGCTATTTGTAGATACATTTTTTTTTTAAAAAATTTTAACAACAAACATTTTATCTACAAAAGACTCCTCAACGACTCGGTCTTGGAGACGACCGAGTCCTCCATTTTCAGCCTCAAGACACGTCCTCCATGGGTGACGTTAATAAGAGCGCTAGCTGTGGGGCTTGTTGCCCTTCGCCATAGTGACATGGCAACCTCACCGGGCCTCGCCACGACACCCCCAAACTTACCGAGCCTCGACACTGATCACCTCGTCATGCAGACAACGAACCAAACTACTGGCATTCTTGTCAGGTATCTTTTATTTTCTTTTCCTGATCTATAATCAATTTGTGTTTTTGTGTGTAAATAAAGTGTGTGTATGAAGAAGATGATGCGCAGTTTTTTTTTTTTTTTTTTTTTTTTTTTTTTTTTTTTTTTTTTTTTTTTTTTTTTTTTTTTTTTTTTTTTTTTTTACGTGGGCTGGATTACTATATGAAGAAGATGATGTGAAAGTCGAGGTGTATACCGCTATTTGTAGATACAATGTTTTTATTATTATTATTATTATTATTATTATTATTATTATTATTATTATTATTATCATTATGTAATGTGTTAAATTGTATTTTTATTGTGTTTTGTGTGTGTTTTTGTATTTTAATTGAACGAAATGAATTTAATGTGTTTGAAAAATGGAGAAGAAAAAAATTGAGGGTGTGTGGAACCCAAATGAGTAAGTTGTTGTTAGTTATGATAAAAAGATTGTAGAAGAGGGTTTGTTATGGTGATGTGTCACATCCCGTGGGACTCAAATGATGAGTTTTGATTGATCACCACACCTAGAGCTCTAAGGAGCACGTGTTGAATTTGTGCCACCTATGCACAAGACGCATCTTACATCCTTTTTTACGAGCAGTTATGATTTGGAGACTTAAAGTTGTGACTAAATCTATGTGGCATCAAATCATGCCACATATGTTTAGGCCTAAATTTAGCCACATATATTAGGTCTGTCAATCATTTTCCAGCAGTATAAGAGCTATATTTAGCATTTTTCACAAATTTATAAAGCTTTGGTTCCGGTTGCTTCCAATTTTTTAATTTGTTAGATATTTTAGACAAAAAGATATTCCCCATTCCCGCCAATAAACACACCAAAAATTCAAATCACATTCACCTCCGAAACCAACAAACCTTTTAAAAAATATGAAGAAGAAATCAAACCGAAAATCATCCGCACCATCACCAATCATCAAAACCAAACCGCTGACGTCATCACCTTCTTCACTCAACAAAATATCAGATCTGAAGAAAACGACGTCGTTGCATATCGATTCGATTAAGCGAAACATCGATTGCTGTTACTCTGATTTGCTTAAAGACATGGATGTTTCTCACATTCGCTTACAAAAACGCTTTCAAGTCAGTGAATTATCATCTTCTATTAATCGTTTTTTATATAAAAATTTGTACGGAACAATGCTGAATTAAGTTAATAGATGTATTGTTTATCGCATCGAAAAAGCGATATCAGGTTTAGATTATTGTGTTGTACGTATAGTTTTTACGGAAGTTGTGGAATTCTGTTAGTAGATGTATTGTTTTTCGTATCGATATGATCTCGTTATCAGGTTTAGATTATTTATAGCTACTTATCATTATATATTTGATGTATTTATTTATATAATCTCTACGGAAATTGTTGAATTCTACTTATCGTATATCATTTGTAGTTAGTTATTGAAATTTGTGAACGAATGAAATTTGTAAAAATTTTATCGTTATTAGTGGATGAATGAAATTTGTACGGAAAATGTTGAATTCTGTTAGGAGATGCTGTTAACTGTAATGATCTGATATGGATGATGTAAGAAATGTGTTTAAATCCTTTTAGTTTGCTTGTCGTTATGTACTTAGGTGAATGTTAATGTGAATAAATACAAGTTGTATGGAAATGTTTACTTCTGTTTGTAGATATTGTTACTCGTATTGATCGGATCTCGATATCAGGTTTAGATTAGTTGTAGGTAGTTAGTTATTGTCATGTATTTGATTGGATGTTTATAGTTATTTGTGTATCGATGAAAGTTGTAAGGAAGTTGTTGAGCGGTGATGCTTAAATATAGGTTTATGTTATGTTCGTGATGCTTATCGTTATATGATCAATGGAATGTTAGTTATAGTGAAATCGTTATCTAAGGAGCATTATTTGATCGTTATTTCTGTTTTTGTAAAAAATTGTAAGGAAATGTTGGTGTCTGTTTGTAGATAATAAGCTTACCGTATCGGTTTAGTTGTGAAAATGTTAATTTATTACCTGCTTGTTCTGTGCATGATTGAATGTTTATCGTTAGTTTATGTTGGTAGATTTTGTTAATAGAATCACGCTGAGGTCTGATCTCGATGATGTAAAATTTCTGTTTTAGATGATTTTTTGGTATCGGTTTTAATTGTGAAAATGTTTTGAAGATACTATCAGCTGATGCAATGTCAAGTTTAGAAAATGTAAATTATGCTCATTGAGAATTACTAGTAATTCTGATCAATATAGCTGTAGATTAAGTGATTGCCGCTAGTAGGTTTTATACGATTATCAATTTAGCTGTGTATTTACAACAACTACATACCCAATCTCACCGAAGCTGGGCATGGGAATTTAGCTTGGTATTTGTTTCTCTTAAGTACTTGTAGAAGTCTTCTGTTAATGTTTATTCGTATTTGTATACACAACTGCCAAAAGGCGAGTGAGTAGCTGTTCTTTCTGTCTGTATAAGATTGTTATATTGTGATGATAGATGGTTTTCTCATATTGTGATTGTTAATAATCTATTTATGTGCTTATTGATGTAAAATCAGCTTTAGAAAAGCTTACCCCTGCTAATCGATGCATCGTCACACTGAAAACTGCTTTTGATGTAGTTAGTAGAAAAGGCACTTTAAACTTGTAGATTTATCATTTCTTAGAATGTAGTTGGATTAATATTAGTTTGGTTGTTGATGTCAACAGCAACAACAATACCCAGTCCCGCCGAAGCGGGGTATAGTTTAGTTGTTGATGTGTTTCTCCTAATTATGACGTTTATATGCAACCAGAGACAGTAATTGTTTATTCCTTATATGAACTATACTGAGTTCTTTTTCCAATGTATTCATGTGTTTATAAATTTTGAATTTATTGATATAGTACGGGTGCATAGGAATTGGGGATTGCGCTCTATGTATGATTCTATATATGTACTACCATACATTATCTTAAGAACTACGTAGATCATGTATATCGATCCGAAGAACGGCAACATAAACCTTGTATTTCTAGTTGACATCTAAACGAAAAACATTCTTTTATGCTGGTGAACTTATATGCACGATCAGAGATTGCCCACTTTAGAAGTTTAGGAGCATAGAGACTTGTGCCTTGCTTTCTACTTGATGTAGGCTTCATAAAATTTTTGGATTTGGGACTGGTTGTTTGTTTATAGAAGCTTCGATATTGATTGAGACGAGGAAACAAAAGTGACTATTGAACTTTGCATGTGTCATTTATAGATAATCTGATCACCACTTGTAGATAGAGAATGAAAGTGAAGTACAGGATTTGATGCCAGACTAGCTTAAGCTAGAAAGAAATGATCCTCAGTAGTTATTTTGATGATTCGTTTCCATCCATAGGTTGCATGCCCTTAATATTGCCATTTTGTGCCAATTCATGTTATGAAATATCACCTACTTATAACACTGAACTTTGCTACCCACAATACAGTATTCGCTTATATGAATCAGGGAGGGGACTTCAGCATATTTTATCATCAAAATGAATAGACAGTAGAAAGCAGATGGGTAGAATGAATAGACAGTAGTAAGCAGATGGGTAGAATGATTCTCTTTAGAGAATTTTATCATCAAAATGAGTTTCCTCTATGTACTTTTGGTCCGTATATATACTACTGTAACTGGTTTTAGTGTACTAATTGCCAGAACTGCAAGTTATGAGTAGAATTCTAGTTACCATCCATGACATCTGCCGTTCTAGTAACTATTTGTCTCCCATGTTGCTATTTCTGCAGGCTCAGAACCAAGCATGCGAACAATCAATGGTTGAAGCTGAAATGGATTTCAAGAAGATGATTGACCTCATCAGTGAAACTCGTGACACGATGGAGGTATGTTTTGCAGTCACTTTTCAACCTTTCTTTAGTATTAAAACTTAAATGTCTCACAAGATTGTTTGTTCCAGGCATCATATATGGATGTGATAGCAGAAGCACAAGCCCAAGCTACTCGATGTATGTTTTATGGCCTAACTCTCATTTGATCTTAATAACATGCATCTGTTATAATATATGATTCAAATCAATCCAAGCTTCCCGTATTATCTAGTTATATTGCCACTTGAAATTGCTATAATCCAATAGATATGCTTCTGGAACTGCTATAATCAATCCAAGCTTCCCCCTAACTTGTTTAAGCTTCTTGTTGACGCTAAAATCCAGTGCGCAAAACAACCATTCCTGAACTTAAGCAGTCAGTGGAGAAAGCCATAGATACAATAAGGACCCATTATGGAGCTGCATCAACTTGATCGTAGCTTTCAGGATTGATCAGGTGAGAAGATTATTTAACTAGACTTGATTTCACGTACTATTTGTACATTTACGTACTAATACATCAGAAAGTGATCCATTGATCCCGGTTGCCAAATTATGTTTTTCCAGGAATTATCTACTAGGAAGAAGTTATTTGAGGCGCTGGAGGTAATGCAGCTTTATTTGATATAGTATTTGCAAATCTTCGATACTAGTTGTCCAATATAAATAAGCAGAATTTTATCATGCATTTAAATGATGTTACACATTCTAGAAAGAAATATCCTCAAATGTTACAAGGGATTAGTGCGAAATGTAAAACGCAATCTGTTTGGTTCCAGTTCTGATCCAAAACAACACCTTGTTTGGAATCTTTTCCCACTTCTGTTATGTATGCTTCAAAGTAAATTGTCCCACATCGGTTTGGAAGGTGATATATTAGAGATGATATTATCTATAAATAGAGAAGGATGCAAACAGGCAATTCACTTACCTGGACAGGGTCAATGGATGATCAAGAAGGTCCATGGCCTAGGTTGGTGAGCACCATTGCACTTTGGTGCGGTGCCGCCTAAGGTCAATCCAAGTGGTTGAACCTATGTCATAATTTGTTGTAGGGGCATGCGTTCGCGCGGCCTCGTTAATTACTAGTTATCATACATTTTCTATTTCTTGTAAACTATGCTTATCAAACGTTTTTAAAAATGAGCCAATTGTTTAAAAATGGATTAGTGTATAATGTGAAACTTATATGTTTGGTCCCGGTTCTGATCCTAACAAACAGCCGACTTACTTTTCACATACTCAACCCATGCAGTCGCCAACTACTATTGTATATGTATGTTTTAAAGAATTTGTCCCACATCGGTTGGAAGGTGATAGATTAGAGATGATATTATCTATAAATAGGGAACGAGACTTAGGATCAAATGAGAAGAAATTTTAAAATGAGAAGGATGAGAAATAACTATAACCACACATTAGAGATGCATCGACTTGATTTAAATGCATCCCTAATCTTTTAGATGCACCATAATATATTTTCTACCAAAAAATTAGATGCATATACATATATTAGATGCATTGCATCAAGTTAGGTGAATACTATGTATTTTTCATCTCCTGCGAGTCAAATTTGTTGCTAGTACTACTTTGCATCTTGTTCACTTCAAAATCATTTTCGAAATTAATTGGGATGCATCTAAATGAATAAAGATGCATCTAATTCAAGTCGATGCATCTCAAATATGTGGTTCTAGTTATTTCTCATCCTTCTCATTTTAAGTTTTCTTCTCACTGGATCCATACCCTAGGGAACGATGCTAATTGAATAACCACTTACCACTGCTATTGTATATGTATGGTTTAAAGAATTTGTTCCACATCGGTTGGAAGGTGATAGATTAGAGATGATATTATCTATAAATAGGGAACGATGCTAATTGAATAACCACTTACCTGGACAGGGTCAATGGGCGATCACGAGGGTCCATGGCCTAGGTTGGTGAGCACCATTGCACTTCGGTGCGGTGCCGCCTAAGGTCAGCCCAAGTGGTTGAATCTATGTCATAATTTTTTGTAAGGGTATGTGTTCGCGCGACCCCGTTAAGTTCTAGTTATCAAACGCTTTCTAATTCATCTAAAATGTAGCCGTCAAACGGTTTCTGATACAACTTGTTTCATATGACATTTCAATCACCATTAGAAAATAATATTGCAACTTATATGTTCTCAAGATTTAATTATGAGAGAAAGGAAAAGGTATGGAAAGAAACTAAAATTTATTTGTGTTCTTGAGATTTTTTAACAAGAGAATAGAAAATATGGCTTTTTGAGTTCAAAATCTTCCTCCCACTTTTGAGATTCTTCTTCTTCTCTTCCCTTCTCTTTACTTCTTTTCTTTTCATCCCAAAAATAACTTGATAATATAGCGTAAAGTTTTGGTATATGTAAATAGCTGCAAATATTCTTTAACGAACATCTTACTTTGTATCGTCGATGTGTTATGCAAATAAACACTCATCAAACTCAAAAACCCATATGTTAAATATAGTAAAACCAGGGAAGTAAAACATTTGATACCATCTATTTACAAATTCTCTAATATTTTATGATACACTTTATAAACTATAGATTACAAGCTTAAGTAATCCTACAATCTAAAAAATTATACTAATATCAATAAAGTTTCATCCATGATATGGGAAAAAAGTACATGCTCAATAGTAATAAACCAAGGTCTAACTTTTACAGATGCTAAAGGAATATGTTAGGTTGTGTAGCTTGACGTTAGGTTAAGGTACAATATACGAAATGGGCTTATTAAATTGTGTTGTTATTGTATAGGTAGCCTATGGGCTTTTAGGCATCCGTCACAAGTATAGCATAAAGCCATAAAGCTTGATGCTTGATCTTTAAAGCTAAAAAGCTTACACAGCCAAAGAGAGTTTTTGTAACAAGTTATTGATCACTACTATTCACATTTCATTGCATTCAAACAAGCTTTAGTCCCAATGCATATTCTTTCTAAAGGAAACTAAAAAGCAATGTATGCATGCATACATATATACACATTTGATTACACAGTATGTATAAGTGCCATCGATCGAGTCAAATATTGATAATTAATCTCGAATTTCTTTTAATCTCATAAAATGTTTCGTCAATATTGTAATTGTTCACAGAAAAATATCAGGTTTTTTCTTTTCCTGGTTACTCATGGAGGGTAAGTTTTTAACTCAAATGTACGATATCTTAAATGGTTTAGTAACTGTTTATGGTATTTAGTTATGGTTTTATAGTTTGTATAAACTAAGGGGGCGCTTGGTTTGTTAAAATGAATCACTATGGCCTATGGGTTTGGGAATTGTAATAAGTTTGTTAACCATCATGCTTGGTGGGTATAAGATATACCTATTTTATGGGTTTCATTCCCTGTTTTAAAAACAAACCAACCAGGCAAACAATTACAATAGGTATGAAAGTCATTTTCCTAATTCCATACTCTCAAATCAAACACCCTTAAGTATCTTTTACTTTATCTAGAAAAGATCGTTGTATTCTTCTTTTTCTTCATTAACTTTCATTGAGAATTCAAAATGTGTTCTTTCGAACCAAAATGTTGATTAAAAGATGGAATGTACAGACATTATTTGATGGTGCAAATCACAATGCAGATTGAACTAGTTACGTTGTTTTTTGTATTAGGATTAAAGCAGTCTTCTCACATGGTTTACCTGGCTTAGTTGGTCTCTTCTTTTAAAAAGATTTTTTTGGTGGGTTTATAATCTTTAAAAAACATGCACAAAAGTGAGAGACAAGAGCATATAATCAAAGATTTACATTGGAAGTTGAGTAAGATTTGGTACTTGACATACATCACGTTTATGGCCAATTAGAACTTTCATAATCTATCAGTATCCTTTTTGTTTCAATTTTCTTATCCCATATAATCTTAGGATTGCCTTTTTTAAGAACACCAATGGATAAATTTAAATTTAAGTGTTAGAGCATGAGGTGCGAGCGTTATAGGGTTGGCTGTATCCTATAACGCGAGCCCTATGGCTCCACTCTACACCTCACCCAAGCCATATTATCTCGCGTCAAATTCACTAGTCGTGTTATATGGCTTTTTTTTTTTTTTTTTTTTTTTTTTTTTTTTTTTTTTTTTTTTTTTTTTTTTTTTTTTTTTTTTTTTTTTTTTTTTTTTTCTTTTGGAGTTGTTTCTTAATTAAGTAGTTTGGAGACATATATATTTTAGTCTTTTAATTAAGAGAAAGAAGTTTTTGGAGACCTCTCCAATAAGAAAAAACAAATATTTGAGCCTACTCATTAAGAGGAAAAAAACACGCCCTAAGTGTGGACCGTTGGGTGTCTTATAACTTGATTGATGGGGTGAAAGTATTTTTGGGTTAAGCTATAAGTTCTCTGTTATAAAGAAAAAGTGCTAATGTGAAAGCACTTTTGGCTATAATACCATCCTATAACTCCACTATTACAAACACGTTTAATTTGATAGAATGTTCTTTGATGATTTTATCAAAGAAACATCAGATTTAGCTGTCAATTATTATTTGGTACTCCGTATTATCATTTGTTTCGGGCATATCTTTCCAAGATACGTAAGTGGTGCTTCATCGACTAGTCCTAAATGCGAATGGAAACTCATTATCAACTTTGCAGAACTGTAGAAGACCGTAGATATGAAACTCAGGCCATTGAATTATACTATATACTCCCTCCGTCCCATTTTAGTTGTCCATTTTTTCACTTTTTGTTGTCCCAAATTAGTTGTCATTTTTAAGCAATTTCTAGTTTTGCCCATAAAAGACAAAACACAATCAAAGATTTGAAATAATAACTTGAGGATATTATTGTCATTTTACAACATACAAACAAAGATTTCTTAATATGTGTGTTTTGTGGGCCCATGACATCTAAATTGGGACGGAGGTAGTATTAAAATAGGTCGTAAACGACGACGTTTAGCAGCCGGGTTTCCCGCCTTTTTTTGCAGGCTCATTAAGCCCATTTTGTTCGGCCTTCTCTACCGTCCCCTTGGCCCATTGTAGTTATATACACAAAAGAAAAAGGAAAAAAACTAATGGCGCAGATAGAGTAGCTAGAATCTTCGGGAGAGTACTCTTTCACACACACAGATCATCACCAACAATGGCGATTGTTGTTTACTGATTCTTTTTTGGGTTTCTTTTGGCCTTCAAGATTCGGTAACAGCTCATCAATTGGGTTTCGATTTTGCTGTTCTTTGCGTGCCAAAAACTTTCTGGGAGAATGATTGCTTAAAAGAGGAAGGGTTTTCAGGCCAACCTTGCGCCGTCGTCTTCACTCCTACCATCAATAGTAAGTCTAATAATATAATTTTTAAAGTTTTTAATCTGTTAAGGTTTAATTATTTGATCATTAAAAATTAATTAGGGTTTAATAATTTGACTTAAAATTATTTCCTTTTCGAGCTTTTATATAAAAGTTTGAAAGTTTTTGCTTTGTGGGGTTTTGATTTTGCGTTTGCAAATTTTTTCGAGGTTTGGAGCTGTGAGGGTGAATAAGTTTGATGTGGAGGATAAGCTTCACGTGCTTGAACCTATGCTTTTGGGTAAGTTTTTATTTAGTGAAATATAGTTTCGGTCTACATTATATGGTATATGATAGTTTTTTTAAGTCTAATAATGAAGCTGTGAGAAATATGGCCATCTTTATTTAGTACCTTGGCTCCTTTCTGAAACTCCAGATGCAACAAACATTTTCGGTTGCTTCTTTTGGTAAAATACAGGGGCTCGACGCGGGTAAAGATTATGCTTGACTGTGGATAATCATAAATAAACGTTAAATGACATTATTGTTTATTGCAATAGTTCTGTAAACTATTTTCTTAAACATCGTTAGAATAGTAAACAATTGAAAAAAAAAAACCCGACATGTGATTTCATTATCATGACAACTGCTGATCTTTTGAGTTATATCAAAACTTTTATTCATAGATGCTGAAAGCTCTAAGAAGTCTCCTGTCCCGAGTGTGGATCTTTTGCTTATCTATTTGCTTTTATATTCTCAAAGCACAAACGACACAATTAATGCAAAATAAATTCTTCTTCACAATCTCTCTTTTATTATAGTAAGTCAAAAGATCAACACTTAATGTGAGATTATGTACAATTACCTATATACTGCTACCATTCTCACTTTGAAGTAATCTAGATGTATTTCAGATACTTACTTTCATCGCCTGATATGCAACCTGATATACGCCGAAAAATAAATACAACGGCAAAAAAAAACCGCCTCTTATGCTGCTTTTAACATATATGTATGCTGTTTTTTATAACTTTTATATGCTATTTGGACAGTCGAAATAAACATTGTTAAGACACAGATTTTACAGCGTTGTATGTTGTTTTTCAACAACTTTGTATGCCCTGCAGATGATTTCAGCCAACACAAAGGAGGGCAAAAGTGGATACCAAGAAAAAAAGACAACTCCATAATTCCTGGAGCCGGAGCTCAGTTGATGTTCCTCTCTATTAGCTTTCTAATAAGCTATTGACAACATGACCGAGATAAGGTAACTGTTTTACTATTTAGAGTCTGACCCCATTGGCGTCACAAGTTACATGTACTGAGCCAACCATTGTTTGCACATATCAAGCACTGGAAGTGCATTTGCATATAATGCCTGCACATATCAAACATTTTTGTTTTGCAATTATCTTAAGACATCTTCTTAAGGATTTAACACATAGATGAATATAAAAACAACGAATCCATCACGGTTGCGGACAATAGTTTAGGTTCGAACTTTGTTAAAGATTGTTTCTTTATAAGATGTTGGCTGCGGTGTAACATCATTTTTTAAAAAAGATAGTCTTCCGAAAGTACAAGCTTTTCTTGATTTTAATTTTGTTGATGTTTTGAAAATAGGAACTAGAAGCCCTAATGTTTCTTGCCTAACAAGTGTTCCCTAAATCGATTACATATGATTGTTTCATGTTACCGTTCAAGATAAAGAGAATTTAGAACCCGTGTCATTGTGTTCATTTCCAAATTATGGTTCTGTGAGCTATTTGGGGTTATTGTGTGCAGCCGTCTCTTACCCGTGCAGTTTAGGCGACGGCACATTCAAAAGGACGTACTAATGCAAGAAGTTGTCGATCTCATTTCACAAAATCGGGCCTCAACAAGTGACAATGGTACGCATATGGAATATAACTTTTCTTTTTTATAAAACTTTTAGATGTTTAATATTATGACCGAATATTAATGAAAGCGCTAAAATTATTGACACGGTGTCACCCGACCTCACTATTGCGTTTTCCCTCAACAATTTTTCAGGTGGACTTGACTGTTTATGCAATGTTACATCTGAGTGAGAATGGAGGTTTTTTCTAGCTAACATTCTTCCAACTATATTTGGCATTTTTATAGTGACATTTTGTCTCAGAATGAGTTATTTAGTTTTTTTCAATCTTTGACTGCAGATTTATTGTTGAACTTGCAAGTAGATGCGAGAAATCAATTCGGCGCGTGTTTGAAGCAATCACGAGAGACGGTCCAATATGAAGTGAAAGACATCAAACGAAATGACAATGCTATCAACAAAACGACAAGTGGGCTGCCCCGCCGCGTTGCAGCGATCACTGCCCAAGCCTTTGTTTTAGATTTTTGCCTTCATGCCACAAAGGATTATTTGAATTTGAAAAAGCTTATTAATTCAACCATCATCTTATTTAAACATATATCATGACTTGGATAAAGTAGATGATGTAACCTTTCTTCTTTCCTCCTTTTGTTGTGTTATTTTGTGTGCCGACTCTTATTAGTTTTTTGCGATCTATGTAGGTAATATTTTTTGTCTGTGTGCTTTTCAGGTTCCGTGAAAATGTGGCATGAGTCATCATAGGATATTGAAAGTGATGACACTTTGTGAAGTTAGAAGACCAGGTATGTAGTCTAAAACTTTCAGGGTTCTATCAATTTTTGGTGTGCAAAAGAAAAGTTAGAAAAACAAAATGTAAATATCAGTTAAATCTTACGTATATCTTCATAATTTTCATATAATGTCACCAACAACTTCATTTCCTAATGCATAATGCACTTATTGTGAAGGCCCTCCAAGAGAAAATATAGGGGGTGTTTAAATTAGCTTATTATTTGGGCTTATTTGTATTTGAAAAAGTTGTGGCTTATTTAAATCCAAATGCTCAACTTTAATTGCTGTTAGATGTTTAAAAAATGCAGGTGATATTTGGATTAGCTTATTATTCGTGCTTATGTGCCTATATGAAAATTGGAAAAAGCTTATGGATTATTTAGACCCATGATCTCAACTTGATATGCTCATAAGCCACAATAAAATAGGCTTATTAAATTTTCCCAATTGAACTAAGCCCACAGGTCCGAAAAATAAGTTAATCCAAACACCCCAATAAAATCAGTTTCAAGAAGTTTGCACGAAACCTTTAACTTTGGTGTCAAATATCTTTGGATCGTTGACTGAAGAAACAAAACAGAGGTGATCATTCACCTATTTGTTTTCAGTCGATTTGAGTTCATTTCTGAAACCGTATATGTATGTTTCCCAAATCTTCAACTCACGTGTTGCAATGTAGATACTTCAACAAGAAGAAAGTAGAAAAAAACGATGAAATAGACGTTGTTAGCAGTTTCAATGGTGCAAGCTTCTTAAGATTGTTTTTTATTTGCAGCTCTTCCCCGAGATTTGAATTTCTTATCCACAACCGGTGACTACTCTGAAGGTGGCATGCGGACATCATCTTATGGGTACATAGGAGGTCATTAAGGAAAGAGTATTTTAAATTGGTATCTTCACGAGGTATTTCACTATCCGGAATTTCTATAATACCTGTCATTTTAACATTGGTTTTTATTTACAATTAATAGTTTTATGACGATGCTTCTTACCATGTAACGAAATAAGATGTTAAAAGGACTGAAACCGTTTCACAATAAACTGACTGAATTCGTCAGATGCACATGTCAAAAAATATAGAAAAATACCAGTGTATGCATCTCTGAAATCTCAGCCCTGAATTTTTCTAGAGTTAATTTCAGAAAGGTTGAATTTGAGGTGCTTTTACTTTTAACTCCGTTAAGCACTTTAAATAAGGAGTCTCTACATGCTTATGAAAAATGCCTTTTTTTGTTTGGGTAAAGGGTTAAAATTGGCACCCACAGGACTCGAATCTGCGTCTCTCCCGTCACAAACCAATGATCCAGTGGTAAAAAAATATATATTGTGCTATATTTCATCGGGTAATTATTTGTTACGGTTTTAGAAGTTGTTTGGGATTGCTTATTTGTGTAAATTATTCTTATGTTAGGCCAAAATAAACAGTTCCTATTTCATTTCCATTAGAGTAAACTACTGCATAAATGTTTAAGATACCATAAAGTGATTCAATAGGAGGTTAGAGAATTATGTTGGATACATTAGGATTTATGTTGTTGACTTTATAAGTGAAACAGTTTGTAGCTGTGCAAAATCTGTCAAAGCTTTGGAATATTCAGTTGGTAGTGCCATCTAACAGGCAATGTGGCATAGAATGATTTGGATCTACGCCGCAATCCCAGACACTACCTTAGCTTATCGCGAAACAGTAGTGTTTGGTTCTGAAGATTGTGGTTGGATTTGCTTATTTTTGTAAAAAATGTTACAATGATACTCAAAAAAGTTCCTATTTGTAAAAAATTTAACTTACATAAAGAACATGAAATTAGCAGCCCTGGTACCTATCATTTTATTTTACCTCGAAATAAGAAGTTTGGATAATGCAAAATGCATAAAAATATACGGAAAATGCAATTGGAAATTCGTACTGCAATTGTTTCATTTATGCAACTTTTGCATTTTGCTGCAGCAAGTGTTAAATGTGTTATTTTGTGCTCCTTTGCCTTCTTATGTTTTGATCTACCTATTGTTTGTAATGATGGACCATGCCTTTTGGTTTTAGTCGCATGTTGATTGAAAATGTTAGTGCATGTGTTCATTTACATGCTCTTTTCAATATTAAAACTTCAAAGTTTCTGATTTTATATCATGACTTTTTGCAGAGTTCTACATCCAAATTCTTGCAAAATATTATGCACTTCAGAAGATGTTGTCAACATCCAGTGCGGATCAAGTAAACAGATGCTATTGCGGTTTTATTTTGTAAGCGAATGGATCACGTCTGTTCTATTTTGAATCATTTACCATATTTCCGGTTTATTATAAATAAAATTATTTTCAACTATTTTCATATTGCAACGGCTAAATATTCTACTTTATTTACGCAAAATCACCTCGGCCGAAAAACAGGCTCGCCCGCAACGCGGCGGACCGCTGCCATTCTCGTTTACATTAATGTTATGATGGGACAAGTTAATGAAATGAAAGGAGAAAGCCAAATGATTCTATAATGTCACAAGAGATTGCAGAGCGATGGATCATATCAAGGCTAGCCCATATTAAATGCTTTGATTTTCATTTTCTTTGTGAAGTAACTGGTTCTCATGAGTCATGATATATGTATTGACAGCAAGTTTTATATTTTCTTTCATAAACTCGTTTGTGAAGCTTTATATTGCTATATATGATCATCTATTAATCTTTTTTGTTGCTATTTGTTTCAAAATACCAACCCACAAGACCCATAATCACTAGCCCTCTAAGATTTCCGATTATAAGGCTATAGTGGGTAATCTCTAAGAAATTGGGTTTTGTGGGACTTACGACAACTAAATTCTGCAAACGATCGTTTGGTTAATGGATTAACGTTGCCACTTGACGATTGTGAGCTAACGGAGAAGATAACGATAGTTAGTGATAAGGACTGACAGCATGCAATATGTAAACCATAAGGAGCAAAAAAGCAAGAAAAAAAGATCAGGGACTACGGTAATGATTTGGAGCAAACCACAGGGACGAACGGTGTAATTTACTCATAAAATTATGAAACTTTTTATACAATTACTAAGTGATACCAGGAACCTAGGAAAAATGCAAAAACAACTAAGTGCTTAATAAAAAAAATTAGAAAATAAGCCAAAAAGCTAAAACTTCTTAAATAGACATATATGTTCGACTTCTAAAAATGTTGATAACAATGAGTTGCACATATGTCCGTTTGCGTTAAATATTAGTGCCTACATGTATAGATCGATTACATTCTATTATTTTTTTCTTTTTACAAATTTGTATTTTAATTGTATTTCAATCGATATCGAATAAACCATAAGGAGCAAAAAAGCAAGAAAAAAAGATCAGGGACTACGGTAATGATTTGGAGCAAACCACAGGGACGAACGGTGTAATTTACTCATAAAATTATGAAACTTTTTATACAATTACTAAGTGATACCAGGAACCTAGGAAAAATGCAAAAACAACTAAGTGCTTAATAAAAAAAATTAGAAAATAAGCCAAAAAGCTAAAACTTCTTAAATAGAAGCTACCACTTTTTTAAATTGATGATTTTTCTGATTTTTCTTTTTACAAAACTATATCACTACTGATTTTGACCAACTTTTGTGAAAACAAAATTCTTGGAAATTGTTAGTGCAAACGTTACGACGTTTAATGTATACAATGTCTTCATGTTTTAATGATGACAAACGGGTAACTTGTAATACATAATATAAAGTGCACAAGTTACTAGTTTACACATCAACGTCTCTCGACATCACTTCAGGTATGCACAAACACACTTTACCAACTTTGTTATGTGATCAAAGAAAAACCTTTTTGTCCTTAAACCTCACATTTTTATAAATGTGACAAAACATTTTTACAAAAGTAAATTAGACAAATTATTTTTGTATTTATAAAGAAATGTTTTAATAAGAAAAATAATTTGAAATTTGAATTTCAAAATGTCCAAACGGCCTCATTTCCCGCCCAAATCAGATAAAATTTCACCAGGTAACATTTCACCACAAAAGGACAAAAATTGTCGGGATGGTCCCTTAAATATTTGGGACCGTGGGACCATCGGAACTTTAAGGGACCGTCGGACGCTCCTCGAGCTGTCTATAAATACTGACCCATTTTCACCAGAAAAACTGATCCTCTTTGCACAAAAATTCCCTGGTCTTTCCTTTTCATTCTTTGATCACTATAACTCTTTGGTATGTGTTTATAAGTGATCCCGTCATCCACTACATCATGTGCAAGAGAAGAACACTCGAAGTCATCAAGAATCGAAGTGTTATTAAGTCCACACACCAACTAGTGTTATGATTTCCTCTACCTCATGGGTAAGAGAAGAACTCTCGACAACTATGAAGATTCGAGATGTTATAGGTGTCCACACACAAACGTAACAAGTGTTACGTGATAGGATATATATTATGTCATTGTTTTCCGACTTGTGTGTGAGTCGAGGATGGGGATATTTGTGTAAACTTGGATAGTGATGTAGTTCCAAGTATTGTATTTGTGTGAGCTTGGATGGTGATGTATATCCAAGAAATCTTGTAACTAGAATAGGTCATGTAATTGTTGTATGGTGTGTGGTGTCTGAGTTTGTAATCTAAGAGTTAGTTGAGTCGGTGTGTGAAGGCTTGGATCGGGTGATGATCTAAGTGTGTCTCGTGTGAAGGCTTGGATTGGGTGAAGATCCAAGTGTGTCTTAGTGTGAAGATTCAAGTGAACGGGAGTGATCGTTCGTGTGAAGGCTTGGATCGTGTGTCGATCTAAGTGGGACAAGAGTGCTTGTTCGTGTGGCCATGTGGGCCTTGGTGTAGATTGGTTCTAGCTAGGATTAGGACTCGACATTCCGCTTAGTGTCGTTAAACTTGGTGTAAGCTTGTGTACGGTTTGTTCCGTCTAAAGGGAGCGTGTTGATTAGTGAAGTAACTCTCGAGTGTGGTACTCGGGGAGTGGAGTAGGACGAAGAGGTGCTTCGTGCCGAACCACTATAAATCATCGTGTCCGGTTTGCGTTTTCTCTTCCTTGCTCTTTACTTTCTATACTTGCATTACATTTATGTTTGTGTGGCTTGGTGTGTATGTGCTTGTGATATCAACTAGTTAACTTACAAACACAAAACATATGAAAACTTAATCAGATGAAATGGACACGCCCACTGGTGGCGGTCCCTTATACAGGGACGGTCCCCAAACATTTAAGGGACCGTCGGTGTATTTAAAGGACCGTCCACAGTGCAATCAGAATTAGGCTAGAAATGTTTAAACCTTGTGTCATGCTTATGTGATTGCTTGTTATGAGTGACTTAACCACTATTCATATTTAGTCACGCTTGATCGGAAATTTGATACGNTTAATCAGATGAAATGGACACGCCCACTGGTGGCGGTCCCTTATACAGGGACGGTCCCCAAACATTTAAGGGACCGTCGGTGTATTTAAAGGACCGTCCACAGTGCAATCAGAATTAGGCTAGAAATGTTTAAACCTTGTGTCATGCTTATGTGATTGCTTGTTATGAGTGACTTAACCACTATTCATATTTAGTCACGCTTGATCGGAAATTTGATACGAAACATTTTAAGTTTTAAAGAGGAACGTATTCATCCCCCCCTCTACGTTTCCACAGAAATGTCAAATAAGCTTAATGAGAGCTTAAAAGCTTGACGGTAGCTTAAAATGGGATTATGGATAAGCACAAGCTATAGATAAGCTACACCACTGAACCCAAGGAAAAAATAAGCTAAAGAAAGAAGAAATGCACTGATATTAAGCTAAAACACCCAAGAGAGAGCACTGAATAAGCAGATAACCAAGAATAAGCAAATCCAACTGTCACAGATACAAAACAGGCCTGCAGGCTATTGCAAGCTTGATTTAAGCTAAGGGCAAGAATTCAAAAGCCCAAAAGAAGCTTAGCTATGAAAAGCCTGCTAGGTTAGCTTCTCAAAAAGCTAAAAATCTCAGGTAAAGCTTAAGTGAAGAACAAGTTATGGGCTTATGAACTAGGGGTGCTCACACTGATGAGATGATCACTCAGTGAATGGGAAAAAGCTCAAGGGTACTCAATAAGCTAAAACAACGATGCAGGCAAACAAACATAATCCGTAACACATATAAACAACATTATGACCACAATCAATAACCAAGAATCATTCATGAACAAAGAGAATCAACAAGCTCAGCATACTGATGAAAGACAGAAGCAATAGTGGTCTAAAAGGCTAATAAGGAGTACCAAATAAGCTAGGAAATAAGCACACAGGTGAAATATGAGGGTACAGCTAATAAGACATCCTAAGTGGCTACACAAAGCACCAAATTGCAAGAGAATTGACCAATTATTGACCAAGATATGGCCTGAGAGAAAATGGGTCAAACTATAAGGATGGGTGGTGCAGGGGAGGTGAAAGGCTAACTGGGCAAATTCAAGCTCACTTTTCAATGATCAATTGAGTTGTAAAATGAGACTTTCTTATTGAATCAGATAAACAAGCAACCAAAGAACACACAATAACAAGAATTAACCAATTTCAGTCTAAATTGAACCCTACAGAAGCCTTAGAAACTCATCCCATTTTAGCAGATGTGTAATTTGACTTTTTCATGAACTTGCAAATGTTGACTAATATGAACTTAGAATGATCCTAGGTGACTACAGGTGATGTTTAAAGTTATAATAAGCCTAAATCTGGTAGTCTAAACACTTTCTTCAACCAAAATGGAGACTTGGCAATCCCAAGTCCTAACAGTTAACCTGTTGTGAGGTTTAGAGGTGATTTTGATTTTTATGTAAACAAGTACTGGATTTTAAGGTTAAAGTGACACAATAAGACCTAATGTAAGTTGTCTATACTAAAGGTTGCTACTGAAACAAAGCCTAACATAGAAAAACAATTAGAACCAAACACCCCTTTTAAAAAGATGATATTGAGATTTTCACTACAAAATGGTGATTCAGGCTATGAATTTGATCCACAAGGTTAAATCATGATAGCATATGACCATTTAAGCATAAAATCACCAGCAACAACAGCAGAACAACATTAATCAAAATTATACTCATATGGCAGTGAAACAATAACAACTGGCAACAAGCATTTTAAATGAACAAGTAGGGTCTTAACCAACATATATCAACTCTATTACAGTAAATAAACATAAAATGACAAAGAAAAAAACAGATTAACTAAGGGCTACAGTAAAATGCAAGTAATTGATAAAGAGCTTACAACATGCTATCCAGCTGAAAACACAGAACCAAGGACCCAATAACACACCTATTGGCTTCCCATGAAGCCTCTAACCCACTGCCATCCCTAATGTACAGTGCTCCAGGTTTGTCTTCTTTCTTTCTTGATTTTTTATTTTTCACCTATTTAATCCTAATTTTTTTTATTTTTTTTGTTTTTGAACTAAAGTTCCTTTAAATGACTGATAAGCTTATAAAAGCTTATGAACAAGCTTTAGTGAGCTTAATTGAACACAGAAAACAACATCACAACATCTTTTAACTTAACCTGGTAAATTCAATGAAAATAAGCAATTCTGAATTTTAACAAGAACACTTAAACTTTTTATTGAATGTTGTTGAAATTACATTAAGGATAGTGAAAACAAGCTTTTTAAGCTAAAAGAAACAACTGGAATGAAAAATTACATAAAAACGACTTGAAAAATGGCTAAGTAAACTACACACTTGCATTCCTTGCTTCTATTTCTTCTTATAGGGAACTTCTAGGGTTTAGGGACCCCTCTGATCATTTCCCACTTCATTTTATAACCCTTGGATCACTGAATTCAATCCTGGCCATTCAACTCTATTTTGGCGCCAAAACTCCTCAACTGCTTTCTGAGTTAACTTGATCTGAGAAGGAAGCATTAAATGTTTCTCGGAGTTTGGTGGAGGCCAAGGAGACAAGGACTGGGATTAGTGAGTTGGAGGTGAGGTGGTTTGGTTTTTGCAGGTTGCTAGTGGGAGAGGGTGAAGCTTGTGTGATTTATTTAAACTGGAGGGAATAATAAAACGGGGAGGGGTTTTTATTTTTATTTTTGGGCCTGTGAATGAAATTTGGGCCAAGGGGGTGTATTGGACTGGTGGGTTTTATTAGTGGGTTATGTTTATTGGGTTGGGGTATGTTTTGGATACAAATAACTTAGGATCCGTTTGGTTAGTAGCTAGGATAGGCCCAAGGACTATTTCTGAAAATTAGGGACCATTGTTGCTAAATCTCTAAAGTTACTTCAAGGACCAAATTTGTCATTTCTTGATTTCACAAGGGTGTTTGTTGTTTATTTTCCAAGTTTGAACATACGGGGACTAAATTTGCCAAATTGCAAAGTTGAGGGGCCAAACTCGCCAAATCTTCAAACTTTTCTCCCAAGGACCAATTATGAAAAAATTTATTTTCCAAAGGACCTTAGTTGACTTTTCTTCCAAAACAAATGCTCAGGGGCCAATTCTGTCAATTTTCAAACTTGAGGGACCATTTCTGCCAATTCTGCAAACTTTTGCTCCAAGGACTATTTCTGGCATTCTGTGATTTCCCAAGGTATATTTTGACAATCTGAGCTTCCAAAATGGTAATTTGCTTTCCCGGCTCTGGCTTTTGACACGTTTTCCAATCTCGTGCTCGTTTTTGTCCTTTTTGGCATGTTTCATGCCCGTTTTCTGAAATATCCGTTCCTGCACGATCACAAACACAAAAACACAATATCTTTGGCATTTATGGTTAGTTTGTGTCCGTTTTGGTCTTAATTTGGCAAAGAAAAGATGTGTGAATAAGCACACATCACATATAAATAGTAGCCCATGGTTTACATCTTTGTTAGTTTTGGAAAGTTGTTTTGGAAAACCACTTTGCTTGTTTGCCAATAAATAAGTAGCCCATGGTTTTCTCATTTCTTAAGGAAAAACAACACACATTACCTCTACTCTTTACACACATCTAGATGAGTAGCAAATCATGTAAAGACACACATGAATCACCTTTCCATAATGATCATAATGTTACTAACTCTCATTATGTTGTAAGCATACACTCGTAATGATCCTGTGAAGCAAGCTCAAAGATCATGAGTCACAAGCATAGCATACTTCCTGATCCACCAAGAAGGTTAGAGATCTTGAAGTCATCATTCATTAAAGCATACCAACATATGAAGATTCAAGGGCACTTGACATCCTCAATGATTGAAGACTTCTTATTCAAGAAGTTTATTTAGATTAGTCATTCATATCCACTAGACTTTTATGTCATGGATTATCATTGTATCATCACAATATATATTAGATGGTTTATGTGTTTGTGCCATAAAACACAAGGTTTTTATGTTGGGCCACAAAACATAGCGGGAGTGGTTGTACCCTTGGAAAAGAACTCGACATCTAGCTTAGTGTTGGAAATATTGTATAGGCGACATTAGGAGTGGTTGTACCTTTGTAAAAGAACCCGGTATTTAGCTTTGTACCGGAAAAAATGTAAGCGACGATTGTAAGGTTTTCTCCGCCAAGAAGGGAGCTTGTTGATCTAGTGAAGTAACTCTCGAGTTGGGTACTCGGGGAGTGGAGTAGGGCGGAGAGGAGGTCCGTGACTGAACCACTATAAATCCTCGTGTTCGGTTTGCGCTTTCTTTTACTTATTGCTTTGCTTTTATACTTGCATTATATCATTGCGTGTGGTGTGACTTGATGGTTATACTTGTGTGACAACTTGCTATATGCTTTATATTAGTCATAAGACTATTGTTAGCATTTTACATATTATGGCAAGCTTGATTGGAAATTTAATACAACAAGTTTAAAGGTTTTAAACGGTAACGTATTCACTCCCTTCCACGTTTTCACAATTGATTTCACAATTGTTACCAGAGCCTCGTAGCTCTTATTTTCAAAACAAATGGTTTTTAAAATAGAGCACGATCCATGTATCAAATTACCATTGAAGCGAAATATAATATGAAAAATGTTTCGCTAAGCATACTTAGAAATTTTGTTGTTAAATATTACTTTGTATACAAGCTTGAAGGTTTCCTTGAAAAATAAATGAGAAGATTTCTTAAAAGAATTTGTAAGTGTCTAATTATGTGCTTAGAGCTAATTTACGAAAAATACGTTTTTAAAAGAAGCATTTGGGATAACTAAAAATTTAGTTAAATAATCACCTCCGTAAAATGATTAGATAAGTTACATCAGTAGAAATAAAGTAAAATAAGTGTATTATATGTTTGTTATCAAATCTAGTAAGTCCTACATGTTTTCTTTATGTCAAAATACGAGTTTTGGTGAATCTGTCACAGATGCCGCAGAACCCTTCTCCTCAATGGGCGGAACCCTAAAAAAGGTTCCTTGAAATCCGTCACTTCAGTATACAGTTTTTGTCCAACTTCAAAAATTCATAACTAATTAACCGTAAGTCCGTAGGAGTCGCGCCACCTATCAATTTGAAGGGAATTGTGTCTACATTCTTTTAAAAATAATGTTATGGCCTAAATCTAAAATGAAGTCAAAAGAATAAACCAAATACTATAGTGTGTCCAAAATATTAAGTTTCGTTTTGACGTAGAAACTCAGATTTTTGAGTTAGGCAATTTAAGTTAGGATCCTTTGAACATTGATATAATTTCTTTTGAATCTAAAGAATTTGGTGATATTTATATATATAAAGGAAACTAATCAAGCTTGGCATACATCGTCATATTTAAACGCAAATTGACGAAAAGTATATTTCTTTTTATGATATGCTAAATGACTACTTGTTTTAATTGTATACATATTAAAAGATGTGATTGCATTTGTTTAGTTGTGATACATAAGTGTCTATCTTGTCATGATATTCATTTACTTGTTTGTCAATTTCATGTTTATACACAATAGGATATTTGCTAGATTTTGTGTACTAAGTTGAAATTTTGTGTTTGTATTGCTTATTGATTTAGATATTCTTCTTTGCATATGTTATGTGATTATTTTGCATAATTCACTTAGGAATGAGAATTAAGTAATACTAATTAAGTATCTTGAAATATGGTCAAGCGTCTAAATGAGTCACTACATTTTTAAACATGTAGTATTCTTGTAAAAAGGTGTTTGGTATATACGCTTCTACAATGATGTTTAATGTATGTGTCTTGCTATAAGATAGAAACTTATCTTTGAATGATCATGTGAACTAACCATATCATGCAGGACGATAACACTTTGATGTTATCAATTTTCTGTGTTTAAGCCACTGTTTGGCTTAACTTCCATTTATGGTAAGTTCAAAATCATCGGCTTGATCTATATGCTAACATGTGTTAGAACCTATGTTTTAGTTGTTTCCTAATCACATCTAATTAGGTGCATATGTTTCAAGTAAAATTAGGAAATTTGAATGGGTTTCGGGAGTCGAAAAATGTCAATTGTTAAGGAGTGTTTGGAACAACTTAAAATTTGAACAATTTGGTAGTTAAACAATGTGTTTAATGGATATATGTACTTGTAGGATTATTTGTTTACTTTAGACGATGTTATGTACTAACCGGATATACATGTGGATAACATTTGTGATGTTGTCAAATTTTCATAAATTTCACTAAGTAGTAAAAATCGCTAGCCCCCCGTCAAAGTCTATCGGTAAGAATGTTTCTATATTCATTTTTGTCATTTCCTAATCAGATATAGTCCTAAGTTTATGTTTTGGGAATTTTCGGAAAATTTGGAAACCGTCTTTACCCTCGTTTTACTGTTCTGTCTNTGTTTACTTTAGACGATGTTATGTACTAACCGGATATACATGTGGATAACATTTGTGATGTTGTCAAATTTTCATAAATTTCACTAAGTAGTAAAAATCGCTAGCCCCCCGTCAAAGTCTATCGGTAAGAATGTTTCTATATTCATTTTTGTCATTTCCTAATCAGATATAGTCCTAAGTTTATGTTTTGGGAATTTTCGGAAAATTTGGAAACCGTCTTTACCCTCGTTTTACTGTTCTGTCTCGCTTTCAGGCCTGGCGGATCTGGCGGAACCAAATTTAGGGTTCCGCCAGTGTAATTTCTGGGTACTCCAAAATTTGGCCCAACGGACCAGGCAGAACCAAAAACTGGGTTCCGCCTGTGTATTCGTTTGGTTCCGCCAGTCCTGCAGATTCCTTTTTAAAATTTTTATTTAAATCCCTCACTCAAGATCACTCACTTTCATCACTAGGAGTCTTCTCACTGTTGTTCACTCATATTAGGATTAGGACATCTCACTTGCACCTATAAGATAATCATCTATAATAATACTTTCAAATTCCACAAGAATGATCCAAGATACCTTTCTCCATAAAGGAAGGAATCCGGAAACTTGTTCCTTGCAATCCTCGAACCACTGAGTATTTGTGATCACCACACACACTCACTGCATTCTTCCATCCTTAACTTATCCTTCATCCATTAGCTTCACATAATTGGTGACTTGACAACTTCCTAACTAATCCGGACTCGTTATTTACAATGATTACACATGATATCAAAAACACAAGTCTAACTTATGACTTTTGATATTGTCTTGTATCTACATATGTTACCTCACTTGGTTAACATGAAAGTAATGTGTCATCCCTCAAGACGATAAGGATTTACATCAAGTCATAACTCACACTCAAGTTTTTAGATGTATTATCAAGTCTTGCTATCCTTTAGTACTATCCAATCTCAACAAAGTAGGATTGACAACTTAAGTATTTCGTTCGAAATATTCAAGTAAATTTGACTTACTACCATGGTCATTAAAAGTCATATCCGAAAAATCAAAGTATTTTGACATCATATGTTAAAACACTTATCCTAAACACTCTCCCAATCAATAGGAATAAAACAAATGTCAATAGGCCTTCATCCTCGAACATTTACCACTTAAGTTCACATGTTCTTTCACCATTATCTCATCACATTCACCTATGTGATATATCTCAGCTCCTAAGCTTCACAAACATGATCACAACTTCAAGCAAGTTCACCCACTAGTTGTACAAACCAATGGACCACAAGAAGTATTATCCAATCTTGTTGTTTTCAATATCTATGAACAAATAATCAACCTAAACACTCCTATAGCACGACAAACCTTTACATCACCACAACCTTCTTTAGACACACTAGAAGACCTACCACCTAGATAAACCAATCCACCTTCCTTATCATCATTTGAATTCGTTGAGTGCATTGCTCAAAAAGCCCTTTGTCCAACATTCGTACCAAATCAAATGCACGTTGAACAAACTCAACCATACTTTACCACCTATATGATTAAAACCTTCACCATCAAATGAGCATGGAGCTCACATTTAATTACACTAGGTTTAAGTAGTACCACTTTCACAAGTTATCAAAGTATTAGTAATACTTTTAACTTTGCATCAGTTTCATTAAACTTTAAATCAACATTTTAACAACATATGTTAAAATGCAATCTCAAAGCCAACCTCATACACTCCAAACAACAATGACTCTTGAGGAGTATACATAAGAAACTCGAGTGAATTCCTCCTGTCATCATCTAGTGAATATAATATTGAGACCAAGTATATTTGGGATAGGACTATGCGATTCAAACACTTTGGCTTCATACCCTCATTTAGGAAAACATGATGTTTTGGAAAAACATTATGCCAAAGAAATCATGCGTTAAGTTTTCACCTTGTTAAAAGGATAATGTATATCCTATGCATCACTCTCTCCTTGCGACATAAACGGTTGTGTTACATGAGATTTCATTATACCTCATCGGGTAAATGATCTTAAATAAGCATATGTAAGTTCTATGAACTAGAGCTTCCTCATCATCTTGTCATTCTTGTTTTCATAAGCATGATGACTTTATTCCACGTAATAATCTTACTTATTGAAAGACACTTTATGTGTCTATTTCCTTTCAAGCGTTCATCATAACCAAACCTTGCTCATAACCCAGTTCAAACCCTATGCCTATTCTACTCATCTCTAGAACATACACAAGATCTATTGAAGTTAGTAATTTCACTTAGATTCCTATTCCAAAGAGCTTTCTTGAGAAAGTTCTTAACATATTCCATTATCACACACAAACACATCTCTTGGTCTTGGATGACCAAATCACTTGCGTAACACATACTTAAACTCAACATAAAAGATGTCTCTCTTTAGATCATTCAACCGGAGATTCCAAACACAAAGATTAAAATCTTTTGCATTACACATACATGTGTCGATTACATGTTATTTGTTTGATATGATTGGGCATCTTAACATAACCATGATAACTTTTTGATTGATTCATGTGTAAACCTTGGTTATATCTTTATGATGCCTGCATGCTTATATGTTTCGTGTTACTATATATTAACATGATTTGTATGATATCTTCATTATTTATTTATATGATGTTTTGCATGATTAACATGTTACTTGTTAACTCATGATATGTCATTTTGATACATGATGCTTTTATATGATATTTATATATTTTAAAGCTTGTGTCTTTTGCTGTCATTTATTAGATCCATGCTTAGGATGGTCTATATAATACTTGCTCCAAAATGTTATCAGTTAAACATGGGTTGCATAAATTTTTTGTCTTGTTTCTTTCGTGACTTTGTCACACTATTTGTTCACTTCGTGTGCACTTATAATTTGTCGAAGTACTCTTGGTATGATAAACATTTAGAAGTCGTTTTATCATACAAATTAATCACATATATCGTTATATGCTTAAGTGTCTAAGCTTAACAACAAAACAATTTTACAAGGAAAGTACTTCGTATTATGTCATGCTCTTGCTAATATGATTGTTTATGTTGATGCTATCTAGCCATTTGGTAACTTTATGTCTAGTAGTCGAATGTGCTGTCTTAATAAGATGATATCTTTAGATATTTATCTTGTTGACATCTTTTCTATCTAACAAATTTATTTTAGTGGATTGAGAACTAATTATTTGCCATCTCACTTCGTTCTAGCTTTTATATACTCATCTCGCATAACTGCAATTCCTTCACTTGCATATAGTTTTAAAGCTAATAGGATTGAGTCTAAGAGATTTGAAATTTGTGTTTGGATATCTTTCAATCAACCTCTTTCTAATTCGCATTATTGCTTCCGCTTTCCAAAAATCACTTCCATCACTATTTAGCTATAACAATACTCTTATCCTTTCCACCTCCGCTTTTCAAAAATCACCTCCATAACAATACTCTAATCCTTTCCACCTCCTTTGAGAAAATCACATGCCTCGTCATGCGATCATCTCGCATTGATAAAAAAAATACATGACTTCAAGGATGAAGTTCTTTGAATGATAACCAACATCCGCAAAAACATTACTAAGCTCATCGCTTTCATTAACCTTCAACCTCCTAAACACTTTATCATTCTTTATATGATGCATTACATAATATGTTGGATGTCCACCGATTGAGGCGGAGAGAAATTCATCCACATATTTGTATTTTGTCAAAATGTATTTAAAGAACATCCACTCATGTTTCTTACACCCTAAAATACCAACACATAGGTACACACCATTTAGTTAAAATCGGTTCACAAAACCACAAGTGCTTCAAGCCTTTTTAACCCAACATCACTAGTTTGTACCAATATCTCATCAAGTGAAAAACACATCATGTGTTTGACAAAGTTCTTCATCTCCACAACCAACAACTAATTCAAATGAAGTCTAGGATTCTTCTCAAAAATAGGACTTCACAACTTCATTGTCTAGAACACCATCATAGGATCTCATCCTCTTCTTCCTCGACACATATCATGCACGTCATTGTCAGTGCAAACGATATATTAATCAAAGCCATCATTCTCAAGACTTTCTCAACACGTTGGTCTAACCAACACTCTCCCATCATATGATGTCATTCTCATCCTCATATGGGTATTTAGTATTCTTATTTTTTTTGTTTCTTTTCTCTTCGTATGGTATTTTTGTTCCTAGGTGCTCATTGTCCTCACTTCCTTTTAATTCCATTCAAGCATAACTATGGCATGATACATCATCTTTGGTAGATGATAATCATAAAAAAAAAATCATGTCGGTCAAAACCATGTTAATACTCTCTCTCCCATTGTCACCTAGAATAGGTCATTTTTATAATTTGTGTCAACCAATGAATGGATTTCGTTCTTGTTAGCGTCAATGATCTCATTCAAATCGTAACCCTTGTGCATTACGAGAGTCACATTCTTTTCTTATCCCTTGAGTTGTAGATAAGGATTTCATGAGTCCATATTTCCTATTTTTATAGCATTTGCTATACATACGAGTTTCTAATTCTTTAAATAGTTGTCTATGTTATCACCACCACCTTCCATCACCACTTTCACTAATCATCACCACCATGGATTAGCGAAAACCTACTTTTATCAACCTTGAGTCATCTACCGAGTTATCACCACATTAATCCTTCTAGTAAACCAACTCCAACACTAGCATCACTCACTTTAACTCTTAAATATTTCAACTTCACTTCACATCTTTCTTCTAGGCATTTTTTTTTGTAGGATTTTATCATATTATATTTGATTTTTTATTTAAATTGTTATTCTTATTAGAAGAATACATCTCATGAGATCTTTGATTTCATGGTTCTTTACTTTGAGTCGCTTTTATCATTTATGTATCGCATATATATACATCATATTTTTCTTTGTCAAAAAAGATAAAATATATTGCACTAACTCTTTCATTGTAGGTTCACCGTTATATACACTCGATTGTATATTATATATTCATCTAAGGATGAAGTTTGCATCAATTCTTTCATTATAGGTGCTTCTTGACGTAGGAGGAATATCCATCAAGCACTCATATTGCATCTTCTATACAGTTTGTTGTATAGGACACATTCGCCTAAAGACAAAGCTTCTATTATACTAATTTTTGTTTTGTAGGCTCATATTGACGCCCTAAAGCAAGGGGTAGCTTCCGTCAATCATTTATAAAATGCATCATATACACGCATTGTTATATATCACATACTCATTCTAGGACAATTAATGTCTTACACTAACCTTTATATTGTAGGATTCTTCATCCTTGCATCATATACGTTGGTACCCTAGCAACGAAGAGTATCGATCAAGGGGGAGCTAATCATGCACTAACCTTTATTTTTGTAGCCTTATTATTTCTTGTGTCATATACGTTGGGACCCTAGCAACGGGGAGTATTGATCAAGGGGGAACTACAGTCAAGGGGAAGCATGCACGCATTCATCTTTATTCTCATTCTTTGACACACTTTTGTGTTTCGACAAAAAGAAGGAGATAGGTTAAGGAACTAAATTTGATCCATGGATCCGCTAACAGCCTAAGGGACGCAACAACCTTAGGAAATTGGAGTTGAAGACTTAGCTTCACTAGGGATGATGCAAGCTTGCCATTTTGGGGAGAAATGAGGTTGACACACTCTTTTTGTTTCGACAAAAGGGGGAGAAGAGTGTAAACGGAGAAGGAAATTTAGAAGGTAATACGGACACAAGTTTCTTTTTACATTTTACGTTCTATCACGTTTACATATTTTGTCATCATCAAAAAGGGGGAGATTGTTAGTGCAAATATTACGATATTTAATCTATACAATCTCCTTTGTTTTGATTGATGACAAACGTATAACTTGATACATAACGTAAAATGTACAAGTTACTTGTAATCATACTTTGTCTCAACATACATTCAACACCTCTCGACGTCTCAAGTCCTCGTATGCTACAACACAGGTTCGTACATGTTTGTTATGTGGCATTATGATCAAACCCCTTGACCAACCATTTAGAATGTTCAAAATAATTTTAGTCTCTTTAAGTATTTTAGGTGTCAAAATACACTTTAGGTGTTAAATAGAATAAGTGCCACATTAGGTGTCCAGAAAATATTAGTAAGTTTACAATCTATAAAAATGTGTTTTGTAACAACATAAGTACATAAAACATTTTTAGTAACTTACTAAATATCATATAGCAAGATAATACATTTTCTAGTAACTTTACAAGTTTACTTTCACATAAATTTTAATCTAAAATGAAATATACATTTCTTGTCTTGTCAACATTGACTTTGGAAGATCTTGGATAGATTGTCATTTACATCATGCACATGTCTTGTCAAAGTTGACTCATGCATATAAATAGTAACACATGGTTTATGTCTTTGTTAGTTTTGGAAAGTAATTTTGGAAAACCACTTTGCTTGTTTGCCTATAAATAAGTAGCCTACGGTTTTCTCATTTCTTAAGGAAAAACAACACACATTACCTCTACTCTTTACACACATCTAGATAAGTAGCCAATCATGTAGAGACACACATAAATCACCCTTTCCATAATGATCATAATGTTACTAACTCTCATTATGTTGTAAGCATACACTCGTAATGATCCTGTGAAGCAAGTTCAAAGATCATGAGTCACAAGCATAGCATACTTCCTGATCCACCAAGAAGGTTAGAAGATCTTGAAGTCATCATTCATTAAAGCATACCAACATATGAAGATTCAAGGGCACTTGACATCCTCAATGATTGAAGACTTCTTATTCAAGAAGTTCATTTGGATTAGTCATTCATATCCATTAGACTTTTATGTCATGGATCATCATTGTATCATCACAATATAGATTAGATGGTTTACGTGTTTGTGCCATAAAACACAAGGTTTTTATGTTGGGCCACAAAACATAGCGGGAGTGGTTGTAACCTTGGAAAAGAACTCGACATCTAGATTAGGATCTGAAATATTGTATAGGCGACGTTAGGAGTGGTTGTACCTTTGTAAAAGAACCCGGTATTTAGCTTTGTACCGTAAAAAGTGTAAGCGACGATTGTAAGGTTTTCTCCGCCAAGAAGGGAGCTTGTTGATCTAGTGAAGTAACTCTCGAGTTGGGTACTCGGGGAGTGGAGTAGGGCGGAGAGGAGGTCCGTGACTGAACCACTATAAATCCTCGTGTTCGGTTTGCGCTTTCTTTTACTTATTGCTTTGCTTTTATACTTGCATTATATCATTGCGTGTGGTGTGACTTGATGGTTATACTTGTGTGACAACTTGCTATATGCTTTATATTAGTCATAAGACTATTGTTAGCATTTTACATATTATGGCAAGCTTGATTGGAAATTTAATACAACAAGTTTAAAGGTTTTAAACGGTAACGTATTCACTCCCCTCTACGTTTTCACAATGATTTCACAATTGGTACCAGAGCTTCATAGCTCTTATTTTTAAAACAAATGATTTTTAAAATAGAGCACGATCCATGTATCAAATTACCATTTAAGCGAAATTTAATATGAAAAATGTTTCGCTAAGTATACTTAGAAATTTTGTTGTTAAATATTACTTTGTATACAAGCTTGAAGGTTTCCTTGAAAAATAAATGAGAAGATTTCTTAAAAGAATTTGTAAGTGTCTAATTATATGCTTAGAGCTAATTTACGAAAAATACGTTTTTAAAAGAAGCATTTGGGATAACTAAAAATTTAGTTGAATAATCACCTCCGTAAAATGATTAGATAAGTTACATCAGTAGAAATGAAGTAAAATAAGTGTATTATATGTTTGTTATCAAATCTAGTAATTCCTACATGTTTTCTTTATGTCAAAATACGAGTTTTGGTGAATCTGTCACAGATGCCGCAGAACCCTTCTCCTCAATGGGCGGAACCCTCAAAAAGGTTCCTTGAAATCCGTCACTTCAGTATACAGTTTTTGTCCAACTTCAAAAATTTATAACTAATTAACCGTAAGTCCGTAGGAGTCGCGCCACCTATCAATTTGAAGGGAATTGTGTCTACTTTATTTTAAAAATAATGTTATGGCCTAAATCTAATATTAAGTCAAAAGAATAAACCAAATACTATAGTGTGTCCAAAATATTAAGTTTCGTTTTGACGTAGAAACTCAANTAATTAACCGTAAGTCCGTAGGAGTCGCGCCACCTATCAATTTGAAGGGAATTGTGTCTACTTTATTTTAAAAATAATGTTATGGCCTAAATCTAATATTAAGTCAAAAGAATAAACCAAATACTATAGTGTGTCCAAAATATTAAGTTTCGTTTTGACGTAGAAACTCAAGCTTTTGAGTTAGGCAATTTAAGTTAGGATCCTTTGAACATTGATATAATTTCTTTTGAATCTAAAGAATTTGGTGATATTTATATGTATAAAAGAAACTAATCAAGCTTGACATACATCATCATATTTAAACGCAAAATGACGAAAAGTATATTTCTTTTTATGATATGCTAAATGACTACTTGTTTTAATTATATACATATTAAAAGATGTGATTGCATTTTTTTAGTTGTGATACAAAAGTGTCTATCTTGTTATGATATTCATTTACTTGTTTGTCAATTTTATGTTTATACACAATAGGATATTTGCTAGATTTTGTGTACTAAGTTGAATTTTGTGTTTGTATTGCTTATTGATTTAGATATTCTTCTTTGCATATGTTATGTGATTATTTTGCATAATTCACTTAGGAATGAGAATTAAGTAATACTAATTAAGTATCTTGAAATATGGTCAAGCGTCTAAATGAGTCACTACATTTTTAAACATGTAGTATTCTTGTAAAAAGGTGTTTGGTATATATGCTTCTACAATGATGTTTAATGTATGTGTCTTGCTATAAGATAGAAACTTGTCTTTGAATGATCATGTAAACTAACCATATCATGCAGGACGATAACACATTGATGTTATCAATTTTTCGTGTTTAAGCCACTGTTTGGCTTAACTTCCATTTATGGTAAGTTCAAAATCATCGGCTTGATCTATATGCTAACATGTGTTAGAACCTATGTTTTAGTTGTTTCCTAATCACATCTAATTAGGTGCATATGTTTCAAGTATAATTAGGAAATTTGAAAGGGTTTCGGGAGTTGAAAAAAAATCATGTCGGTCAAAACCATGTTAATACTCTTTCTCCCATTGTCACCTAGAATAGGTCATTTTCATAATTTGTGTCAACAAATGAATGAATTTCGTTCTTGTTAGCGTCAATGATCTCATTCAAATCGTAACCCTTGTGCATTAAGAGAGTCACATTCTTTTCTTATCCCTTGAGTTGTAGATAAGGATTGCATGAGTCCATATTTCCTATTTTTATAGCATTTGCAATACATACGAGTTTCTAATTCTTTAAATATTTGTCTACGTTATCACCACCACCTTCCATCACCACTTTCACTAATCATCACCACCATGGATTAGTGAAAACCTACTTTTATCAACCTTGAGTCATCTACCGAGTTATCACCACATCAATCCTTCTAGTAAACCAACTCCAACACTAGCACCACCCACTTTAACTCTTAAATATTTCAACTTCACTTCACATCTTTCTTCTAGGCATTTTTTTTGTAGGATTTTATCATATTATATTCGCGTTTTTATTTTAATTGTTATTCTTATTAGAAGAATACATCTCTTGAGATCTTTGATTTCATGGTTCTTTACTTTGAGTCGCTTTTATCATTTATGTATCGCATATATATACATCAAATTTTTCTTTGTCAAAAAAGAAGAAATATATTGCACTAACTCTTTCATTGTAGGTTCACCGTTATATACACTCGATTGTATATTATATATTCATCTTAGGATGAAGTTTGCATCAATTCTTTCATTATAGATGCTTCTTTACATAGGAGGAATATCCATAAAGCACTCATATTGCATCTTCTATACACTTTGTTATATAGGACACATTTGTCTAAAGACAAAGCTTCTATTATTCTAATTTTTGTTTTATAGGCTCATATTGACGCCCTAAAGCAAGGGGAGCTTCCGTCAAGCATTTATAGAATGCATCATATACACGCATTGTTATATATCACATACTCATTCTAGGACAATTATTGTCTTACACTAACTTTTATTTTGTAGGATTCTTCATCCTTGCATCATATACGTTGGTACCCTAGCAATGGGGAATATTGATCAAGGGGGAGCTAATCATGCACTAACCTTTGTTTTTGTAGCCTTATTATTTCTTATGTCATATACGTTAGGACCCTAGCAATGGGGAGTATTGATCAAGGGGGAACTACAGTCAAGGGGAAGCATGCACGCATTCATCTTTATTCTCATTCTTCGACACACTTTTGTGTTTCGACAAAAAGAAGGAGATAGGTTAAGGAACTAAATTTGATCCATGGATCCGCTAACAACCTAAGGGAAGCAACAAACTTAGGAAATTGGAGTTGAAGACTTAACTTCACTAGGGATGATGTAAGCTCGCCATTTTGGGGAGAAATGAGGTTAACTCCAAGGACACACTCTTTTTGTTTCGACAAAAGGGGGAGAAGAGTGTAAATGGAGAAGGAAATGTAGAAGGTAATACGGACGCAAGTATCTTTTTACATTTTACGTTCTATCACGTTTACATATTTTGTCATCATCAAAAAGGGGGAGATTGTTAGTGCAAATATTACGATATTTAATCTATACAGTCTCGTTTGTTTTGATTGATGACAAACGTATAACTTGATACATAACGTAAAATGTACAAGTTACTTGTAATCATACTTTGTCTCAACATACATTCAACACCTCTCGACGTCTCAAGTCCTCGTATGCTACAACACAGGTTCGTACATGTTTGTTATGTGGCATTATGATCAAATCCCTTGACCAACTATTTAGAATGTTTAAAATACTTTTAGAGTCTTTAAGTATTTTAGGTGTCAAAGTACACTTTAGGTGTTAAATAGAATAAGTGCCACATTAGGTGTCTAGAAAATATTAGTAAGTTTAAAATCTATAAAAATGTGTCTTATAACAACATAAGTACATAAAACATTTTTAGTAACTTACTAAATATCATATAGCAAGATAATACATTTTCTAGTAACTTTACAAGTTTACTTTCATATACATTTTAACCTAAAATGAAATATACATGTCTTGTCTTGTCAACATTGACTTTGGAAGATCTTGGATAGATTGTCATTTGCATCATGCACATGTCTTGTCAAAGTTGACTCATGCATATAAATAGTAGCCCATGGTTTATGTCTTTGTTAGTTTTGGAAAGTAGTTTTGGAAAACCAATTTGCTTGTTTGCCTATAAATAAGTAGCCCATGGTTTTCTCATTTCTTAAGGAAAAACAACACATATTACCTCTACTCTTTACACACATCTAGATAAGTAGCAAGTCATGTAGAGACACACATGAATCACCCTTTCCATAATGATCATAATGTTACTAACTCTCATTATGTTGTAAGCATACACTCGTAATGATCCTGTGAAGCAAGCTCAAAGATCACGAGTCACAAGCATAGCATACTTCCTGATCCATCAAGAAGGTTAGAAGATCTTGAAGTCATCATTCATTAAAGCATACCTTTACACATATCTTTTACCTTATTTAACGGACAAAAACGACCAAAAAACACACGAAAAGACCATATAATGTTACAAATATCCTTGGAATGTGTTTTTGTGTATTTCAGGTACAAATGGATTGAAATTAAGGCAAAGTGAGCAAAATGGAGCTTGGGTGGAAAAAAGGAGCTAAACGGAGCAATATCGGATCGATTCGACACAATTTGGAGCATTTATTGAAGAATTGAAGAGTCGAAGACAATCTCGGGAGAGTGACATGGGGGGAGGTATGGAAATCCACAACACAACCGTAATTACCATCTTACCCTTAACCCCGACACCTACCAATTTATCCTTTTACCCCGAGACTTACATGCAAAATCATTTTCAAAACCCCAATCCCAAAACCTTTTTCCAAAAACCATTTTTCCAATAAAAATCACAAAAACATTTTGACACAACCTTTTTATTAAGTATCTTGTAAAAACCTTTTTAAGATTATATATTATTGGTACTATTATTATTTTTATTATTATTATCAAAATTTTCATTATTAATATTATTACAGTTTTTATTTTATACTAATTATTTTTAACTTAAAAACTAACTACCTAAATATTACTAGTAATCTTTACTAATCCTAATACTACTACTAACAACCTTTTAACACCACAAACCAAACACCTTCAGCCCAACCCAATCATCTCCTAATCCAATTAACCCACTAATCCAACCCAATTCCCTACCATTCACCAGGCCTGCTAACCTACAACCCACACTATCCAAACCACAAACAAACACTGCCCCGTTTTATTTTGTTTAACTCCTTTGACCACTTACACCAGTCAAACCCAGAAACAACATTCCCGCCTAATCCATAACAGACACAAACATCATTTTCTCACTTTGTAATCACCCCAGCTCCAAGACAAACCCTCACATGTCTTCCCTTGGTCCCCTCCTCCATGTCATCAATCCATGGACACCAAAATCTATCCACGGCTGTAAACCCATGAAGTGGTGCCCAAGTTTTCATCAAAGGTTGAGATTGCATACAAGAAAGCACAAATGGCTCACAAGCTCAATCCACTCTCAGAACTAGCACAACAGAAGAGGACAAGAACTCAAAGAAAAGGCTAGCACCTTTGTATAAATTCAAGTCTCTCCACACAGTCACATTTGTCCAACTTCTCATGTTTTAGAGGAGTTTTGACCTTTTTAAGCTTCCTTGTAACTTTAAATTCCAGCATTTTAATTACTTGTAATCTCAATTTCTGTTTACTCTTTTGTTAATGCAATTTACTGTTTTTTTTTAAAAAAAAAATTTCTTGTTATTTATATTCCAAGCAATCTTGTTTAAAGTTGTTTTCAAAGCTCTCTTGTTTTCCTTTGGACTATTTTTTTAAGATTTACAAGCAAGTATTTAAGTTTCAAAGCTCAAACACTTTTCAAAAATCTCATACCTGCACTTTAAGGGGTGTTTGGCACAAAAGATTTTTTTTATCAAAAATTTGTTTTTACCAAAAGTCTTAGCTTAGATTAGTTTTTGGATAGTGTAACTAGAATGTTTAAAGCAAGTTTCATCATCTTCAAGTATTTCTCAAGAATTTGGCTTGTTTTCTCTAAAAAAAAAAATTAAGTCTGCCATAACAAGTAGCACAAGTAGATTCTTAGTTAAGCTTTTTTTAGTTGCATCTTTTGGTTTAATTTAGTCCATTTAGGTTAGTTATAGTTAGTAAAATCTGGTCTTTAGGTTTCCTTAGCCAAAATTTCCATTTTCACCCATTTTCACCCATTCTTTTTGCACCGTTTTGCTGTCAAAAAAAGGTCCCAACAGCAGCGAAGTTTTTGATTTTTCATTTCTTCGTTATAAGCTCTTTTGCTCTGAAATTTGGTATTTAGCTAACTTGGTAGTTTTTTTACTTAATGATATTTTTTGTTTATTTTTTAGATTTTATTTAGAAGCTATTTAGGCCCCCTCAGCCATTTTTTTCCCCATTTTGCAGCCCTTAGGTAACTTTTGTTTAGTTTAGTGCTATTTAGCTATTTAATTTAGACTAGGACTGCTTATTATAAGATCCATATGCTTACTAATGTTTCCCATAGGTTCCCTCAGTCTTGTTTTCCCATAAGTTTAGCTTTTGCATTTTTATTTTTTTTTTTAGCTTTTAGGATCTCATTTGATGACTTAGTTAAGTTTCTGCCATAACTGTTGCATTTTTCCCTTTTTATCCACTTACCTATTGCTTATTAGAAATAGTTGTAGTTTAGTAAAATGTTAGTTTTCATGTGTTTTATTAGTTTGTTAAAGAAAATTGAAAAAAAAATGTTTTGTAAAAAGGGAAGGAGCAGGGACCGAAAGGTTATTTTTTATTTGCTCGTTTACGTTATTTTTTTAATTTAAACACATGGTTTAAATTTAGCTTACGTTTTTAGTTCTTTTAAGTTACAATTAGCGTTTTTACAACTTTTTAAATAGTTTTTCAAATGTAGTTTAATTTAGGTAATTGCCTTTTAGTTTGCGTTTTTAAGATTTCACGCGTTACGTTTTTAGGTTTAGATTACGTTTTAGCTTATTTGTGAATTACTTGCTTTACGTGTTTTTGTTATTTGTTTATTTACGTTATTTTGAGTTAATATTTGTTGCGTTTAGTTTAGAAATCCAAAATTCTATTTAAAACTCATTCAAATCACCCGATCACAAAACGGTATTCGATTTCGCATTTCACACCTCACACGGACACGACCCGGGGATATCTAATACTCCCGGTATACGTAGTTTGACCTCGTTAGCTATTTCCGGGCTAAAGGCCTTATCTACTCGTATATGTACTATACCTCGCATCACCAACATATGAAGATTCAAGGGCACTTGACATCCTCAATGATTGAGGACTTCTTATTCAAGAAGTTCATTTAGATTAGTCATTCATATCCATTAGACTTTTATGTCATGGATCATCATTGTATCATCACAATATAGATTTGATGGTTTATGTGTTTGTGCCATAAAACACAAGGTTTTTATGTTGGGCCACAAAACATAGCGGGAGTGGTTGTACCCTTGGAAAAGAACTCGACATCTAGCTTAGTGTCAGAAATATTGTATAGGCGACGTTAGGAGTGGTTGTACCTTTGTAAAAGAACCCGGTATTTAGTTTTGTACCAGAAAAAGTGTAAGCGACGATTGTAAGGTTTTCTCCGCCAAGAAGGGAGCTTGTTGATCTAGTGAAGTAACTCTCGAGTTGGGCACTCGGGGAGTGGAGTAGGGCGGAGATGAGATCCGTGACCGAACCACTATAAATCATCGTGTTCGTTTGCGCTTTCTTTTACTTATTGCTTTGCTTTTATACTTGCATTATATCATTGCGTGTGGTGTGACTTGATGGTTATACTTGTGTGACAACCTGCTATATGCTTTATATTAGTCATAAGACTATTATTAGCATTTTACATATTATGGCAAGCTTGATTGGAAATTTGATACAACAAGTTTNGTTTCTTGTATGCCCTCATCTTTTTCTTCCGAATTACAAACTCAATCTCATTCTCATCACCACTTGCAAACTCTTCATCATCCAAGACTGTTATCTCAGTTTTCTTAAAAAAAACCATTTGGTATCTGGCTAGAACTACCTATAGCGGGTTCATGTGGACTGTCAATCAATTTGAACATAGCAACATCAACATCAGGCGCATCAAATATATTTTCTTCATCAACAAGTATGTTTTCATCGTCAATGTTCTGAATATCTTCGACATCACTCTCAAAAGTATCTGTTTCACTAACGTTGTCGTCACCTAACTCTTCATCAATCTCACAGAAGTCTATAGATTTACCTTTATGCATACGGTCGATAGGTGTATGTATTTCCTCATCTAGATGACCAAACACTTGTTCAGTTTCACATACCTCTACATGACTACATTTTTGGCTATGGTCCACACTAACCGGACTATCCTTTTGGCTATGGTCCACAGAAACAGGACTACTTTTCTGGCTATGGTCAACACTAACCGGACTATCTTTTTGGGTATGGTCAACAGAAACAGGACTACCTATGTGGCTATGGTTAACACTAACCGGACTGTCTTTTTGGCCATGCTCAAGACTAACAGCACTATCTTTTTGCATATGCTGAATGGGTGGATGTATGGTCATCAAGGGTTCAATTTCTAGCAATTCAGTAAGTTCTTCCAGAGTATTGACTTCCACAGGTGGTTGGCTGACTTGACTTAAAGCCTCTACCACAGGCTTATTAACAATGTTTTCTATGAACAATTTTTTTGAGCAATATGGAACAATAGCAAGAGCTGCATTCTTCTTTGATGCATCGACCTCAGCAATAACTGTCCTAATTGACTTTGGTGACATATCATCAACATCCAAAGTTGTCTTACCATTTTCAACATAAACTTCTATCATCTTATGCTCATCAACAAGCTCTTTCAAAATTTCTAAATTCGCAGCCTCACTTAAGCTATACAAACCATCGTCTAAATTACTACCAGGCTTAACAAAGTAATAGTAATTTTTTTGACCTAGGTCGTAACCCAATTCATACATAAGAACATCTAATTCTTCAAGTGACACACTATCAACGTCAACCAAATCAACTAAACTTTTCATACCTCCATCGTATATTCTACCAGGCCAGTACTTAAAAACACCATTGTGATGAACCCTCATGCTAAACATATTAGATCTACCACCTGAAGCATATCAATAGACCAAAGCACATTATCAAACCTTAATAGCGAATTAAAATATACCAGTATTAGATATTCCAACGATTATAGGAACAAAACGTACCGTATTTTTTCTTAGCAGAGTTGTACAGAACGGTATCCTCAACTCGATAACCTGGATCTCTTCTTACTTTCCATAAAGTAAAATCCATGTTTTGAAATTACGAATAATATCACATAAGCATGCAATGATGGTTTGTGAATTGTGATAATTCTTGTAAAGAAAGTTTTGGGACGAATAAAAGAGGCCGTCTAGGTGTTTATGGAGCGGGAAGAGGGATATGACATATGAAAGTAATACATAGTTGCTATACGGTAATTACGAAAGATGATAGTGCCCTTGCGCTAAAGACAAATTGTAACGGAATGCAACAGCGTTGACCGACGGAAAACGGGTCAAAGGACGCATTCGGCCTAAAAAAAACTTGAGGAGGGACGCACGGCGACGATTTTTCAGACTTAGGGTGCATAGCGATGTTTTTGGACAAGTTTAGGGACCAACGGTGTATTTTTGTCTTTTTTTTATTATTTTTATTTATTTATTTATTTTTCCTGAAGAGGTTATAGTAATTTCAAGGGTTCTACTTATATACTCCCTCCGTCCCAAAATTATTGTCTCATTTTGACTTTTTCGGTCTTTACTTTTCAACTTTGACCTTAAGTATTTGTATTTATATTACATAATACTTGATACAAAATATATGAACGGATTGAGCATTAAATGTATTTTTATTTGTTATAATTTTTATCAAAAATTGTATAACACAAACAAAAATATTTATAGTCAAAGTTGAGAAAGAAAGACCGAAAAAGTCAATAGGGGACTATAAATTTGGGACGGAGGGAGTAATACCAGCTTAGAAGACCCGTTGACACCGAGTACTTTTTTAAAGAAATAGAGAAATGAGATGATAAGAAAAGTAATAACGTAAATTTGTTCCATTTAAAATATGAAACAAAGAATGAGACAATGCGTCCATTATAAGATAAGAAATTGCTTATGTTACAATTACACTAACAAACGTCGAAGCTTGGGGTCTCCAAAATTTATTGTGTTGAGTAGCAAAAGACGTGTGTGAGCACCCATCGATTTACAACCATAGCGTTGGCGAATCTAAAATAGATTGACTCGAACATAAAATGATGTGTGTGAGCGCCTATCGAATCAAAACTCAATTCTTGCGATGATGATAGATCTTCAAGTACTTCTTTACATGTAGACTTTTTCCTATGTATATGATAAATTTTTAATCTTTTATTGGTTTAATAGCTTAAAGACCCGTTGAATAAAGGGATTTTTTTTAAAGAAATAGGAAAATGAGATGATAAGAAAATGATAACGTAAACATGTTTGATTAATATATGAAAGAAAATGATAAGAAATTGAGTTTGTTACAATTAAACTAATAAGCGTCCAAGCGTTGGGGTCTCCAAAATTGATTGTCTTGAATAGCAAATGATGTATGTGAGCGTTAATTGATTTAATACCTAATGTCCATGCCGTGCACACCTAATATTCCATATAAGATGTAAGTAAAAGCGTGTTGTGATTGATAATAAATAGTTCATATTCATGAACACCTAATAATAAAACAAATTAAGAAAAAGCGAATGTGAAAAGTACGCTAATATAGTTAAACAAAGGTAGAGCAACTCTTTAAGCATGTCCATTAATTTTCTTTGATTAATCAATTTGTTCTTTGAATCAGACCAACACACGATCGTTGTCAAGAACATCTAACGTATCATTGTTTAACATAACCCCATTGATATTGTTAAAACTTAAGTCAACCAACGCAATTTTTACAACCAAAATTTGGACTCGCAATCCACAATCTACAAAGTATATGATAAAAACAAAAAAAGCTATATGAAGAACATCTACGGTATTTATTTATTTATTTATTTATTATTATTACATACATTAGAAAATGTGGATGTAAAATAGAAGGAACCTTGATCTTAATCATTAGAGATGGGATTTGGACGCAGATGAGTTACTATTCCTACCTTAAGAGATATCAACAACGAACTCTTGCTTTATATCATCTTCATTTCTTCTATTTGTGTTGCATAGTTTGCAACGTGAACCAAATAAAAAAAATGAATCATAATTAGTATGTTGCTAACAATCATATTATAACCGATAGGATAAGTTTTATAAATATATGCAGAGGATTCAGGAAGCACTTGCTCCTTTAAAGTAAGAGCATCCGAATAATAGTATTTTATCCTCTAAGCATCCGAATAATAGTATTTTATCCTCTAACTCTCCTTTATGTAAGGGAGGTGATTTGCACACTCCCATATTTGATTGGGACACTCCAAACAGTGCATTAAACAGTTGTACTGTAAATATAAACTGCTTTAACTATTTGTACATTGAGTGTCCCAATCAATTTTTTGAGTGTGCCAATCAATTCTCTGTAAGTAACCACCTGATAATCCAAATATGAAAACTACAAATCAGTATTTGCTAACTAATTTATTCCATTAAGCATTTTATTGAGGTTAATTAGACTTAAAAAAACTAACATAAACTCAACTAACCAACCAAATATTAGCATCGTTAGCATCAACATAGCTCAAACAATTTATCAAAGATATGAATAAGAAACATATCTTGAGAAACACATAATTTGAATGACTTTGTTAGCCACTTAACCCTTTCAAAATCCAATACAAATAAAAAGAGAGATTCTCAATACTTGATTTAAATATGACTTATATATACTTATTCAATATTTACACTTGTTTTCACTTTACAATGCTTATTCTACTGTGTAGTCCATTGTTCTTTACTTCTTCAGTTGTAATGAGTTCTTTGGCTTGCCCATCTGTTGCCCCTCCATAAGCAATGTACGAAAATACTTCTTCATCAGCAGAGATCTCCTATTACATTTTTTAACATTTTAGTGTGAGAGACTTTACAAACGCCCATGACAAAATATACAAAAAATCATAGCCACATAATCATATATTATATAATATGAGAGACAATTAATTAAGACAAACAACCTAAGTGCATCATATTACAATCAATAAGCAATCCCAAACAACCCTTAAATAATATATTATATGTAGATTCAATAAGCAATACCAAATGTCACATATATAAGCCTAGCACTTTTGTGAAACAATCAGAGACAACTTGTATATATGTTAAGCACTTTAAAAAAGCAAACCAAAACATCCCCTAACTGTTAATTTAATAAGCAATCCTAGACGAATATCATATGTGCAATTTAGCTACAAATGCACTCAAAACTCAGCAATGTCATATTTTATGACAGACTCCTCAATAAAATACTTACGAAAGCTGATAAACACAGGGTATATTAGTCTTTGTCATGCGGGATGTATTGACCCTGAAACATGTTTGTCAAATATATTTAGATTCGTTATGATTAAGTCACTGTCGATTATAATAACAAAAAACATATCGTCCAATAACAATCTAACTGTATGAATAACATGATTAGGAGATCAATGCATAAAAAGTACACATTATGCGATTTTCAACCCATTTGACCTGTTGCCTTTTATGCTATTTCTTACCTGTTGGAGGTAAAAGAGTAAAAACATAACCCTCAAACGAACTTGCTAATGGAAGTGATTAACCAACTTGCTTGTAACCTTGCATATCGAAGAGCCCATTATTAATAATAAACATAGGTGGTAAACAAATACTATAATGCATACAATGCGGTTGACAGTTGCAACGCTTTACTTTAATACATATAAATGTGAATTACTTTGTCCAAAAGTAAAGGATAGTTGCATATTTTAGCACTTAAATACTTTCTGAATTCCAACCGCAAATTTTAATAATTAGAACAGATAAAGAAATGTTATAAGTTCAAAACTTTGGACCAAAGTTCAACTGAATCTGTTTTGCTTTCTTACTAACTGATACAAATCTGAATAATAAGAGGATATCAAAACACTTTGAAGGCTTCACTTTTTGACCCAACATTTTTTTTTTTTTTTTTTTCATTAAAGGGTGTTTGTTTTTATATGATGGGCTTATGAGTTATGAGCCTATATCAAGTTTGAGAAGCTCATAAGCTGATTTAAATGCTACTTGAGGTTGTAAACTTGGATAAGCAATAAGGTCAAGTGAATAAGCTCATAAGAAATGAATTTACCAATTTTTCAATAAGCTGATAAGCTAAGACAAACACTGTCTTAATCTTTATAGAGTTAAATCATTGAACCAAAGTTTTAAAGATTGAACTTATTTAGACATTTCAAGGGATGACATGTCTCGTCTAAATAGAAAAAGATTAAATGGATAATATTATGAATTTTATATGTTTTTAAATTTTAACCATAAGAAAGAGACCCATTTTCACACATACCTTTTGTGGATCGCTCGTGTGGGATAATTTCTTGTTGAAAGTATGTCGATTGGAGCCCAAGCAACCTGTTCCACATAACATCTAAGAATATAATGGTAGTCCGTTAATCCTAATTTGGATTTTTTGTTATATTACCTTATGAATGAAGAACAGATATTAATAGTATACATGTAAGCTTAAATACATGACCAAAATCAGATAAAAGATAAGTAAGGAAAAGAAATACGGTGTTATTGTCATCGGAAAAATCAAGTCTTTTGTTGACTAATAAGGAAACAATGTTTTCAAAGCTACAACAGCGTGTAACTGTTTAATGCTGATGGTTTTTTTTTTTTTTTTTTTTTTCCCTCCTGAAGAGGTTATAGTAATTTCAAGGGTTCTACTTATATAATAAGTAGATATAGAGATATATGCTATCAATGAAACCTCAGAATCAGAATAAATATACCAATATAGAGATGCAAAATCTTGAAATTGTTATAATTAGCAAAACCGGTTTGCAGGTAACCGGTAAATCATGACTCATGTATACATATTTGTTCTAGTATCACACTACATGTAACCAAACACTCTCAAATAACCATCCAAGAACCATGAGTACCAACCTCCATCTAATCTAATCATTAATATTGTATCTAGAAACCTAAACTCATCAATCTTCTTTCCATTTTCACTATCCAGAGTGGACAACTGTTCAAATTTGTTTGTATATGTGAAATCTTCTAGTTTATCTTTTTCTCTGGAACCCCGCAACTCCAGTTTGCCCTCCAGATGATTGATGATGACAAAAGGCGTTCCGTTTTCCAACCGAAGGATTGGAGCTGCCAATTACGCAAACAAGTACATATACCCAGGTTATATTATGTGACAGAAATCATCTTGCACGTATATATTAATAATTGACACATAAAAAATTAACTTAAATACTCTGTATGACGAAATGTACCTTCAAAAGAAAGGATTCATAGTGTTTGTCCATCCAAGTTTGGCTATCTGTGTGTAATGATGTAGGCTTATTGTAGAAAAGATTTGCCATGACAAGAGCATGAATGAACCCCCGCATGACGTCTCCAGTAGTTGAATCTTTATGCATAACAATGCTGACAATTCCTTTCTTCTCAAGTAACAAGTATTTTGCTGAAAGCCAAAATAGCAGTGATTAATACAAGTATTCTCTGTTGACAAGAACACAATGATAAGAAGTTAGTAAACCTCAACCTTTCTCGTATCGAGATCCAGCAGAACTTAATAACTCCATCCTGTTTGTCGAAAAGTAAGAAAAAAATTATTTTCTAAATAATAGAAGATGAGCTATAATGTTAATTTGTATTTGATCCAATTAATAACACCCAATACATTATCTTTTTAACATCGATCTAAATATAAGTAAAGTGGTCTTTTTTAGAATGGAGGGTGGTTGATGATGTTGCCCCCAAAACGTTCAGAAGCAGCGGCAAGCTCTATATTGAAAGAACGGATGACAAAAATAAAATACAATTAGAACTCACATTTCTAGGCTGTTTAGTGACGAAACCCTGACACCTAACCGTATACGTGTATCCAAAAATTTGCTATTCTTTGATCCCCAAGAGCTGATCCATAATGGTAAGACATGCTCCAATACTGATACCTCTTTGGGAGAGAGAACTGCACAGTGCAGACAGATGAATCAAGTTATCATGCACCTTGATCAGGATTACATACTAGTAACATCCTTTAATACACAAAGGATCTCATATCAGTACACTTTATGCCCACAAAACCATAATGATATTCTTTTCAATTATCTTTTTCTTAAATCTTTAAATAATAATAGCTGTATTAAACTTTATCTCGTAACAACATAACATATCCCATTCCTCACCTTGACCAGCCTCCATAAAATGCCTCAAAAGGATTGAGCCTCTTTCACAGTTTAACGTAGTCAGATTAAGGCACCTAACAGCTTTGTAATTAGCTAGAAACCGCCAGCACATGAAATCCAAAGAGATGATGAAATTAGTTTCAGTTTAAGATTTATGTTGATCTTCAGGTCATATAAGCAGATAGAAATAGAACGTAGAAGCATAACTAACCATACATGTGGAACATTGTGAGAGACAGAAAAGAGAACCATATGATTGTCGCGTGCCCCATTGTGATGCGTGCAAGAAACATTCCTAAAGCCATTCCAATCATTGTTGCAACAGTTTCCTGACTTCCTTCCTGAACAAAGACATATGTAAGATTAATAGATTATCCACATAAATGTGGTATTTATAGTCGGGAGATCAGGAAATCACCTTTGCAGATATATCTGCTGCGTTATTTTGAAGAGCGAAATGCTGGGTCAAAGCAGCTCTAGTTGCTCCACTGGCAACACCAGCTAAGATGACAGTTTGAGGAGAGATTATAAATACTGAGATGTTTTAACTGGTAGCTAATTTTGAAATGTGAAAAAACATAAACGACTTACTGAAAGATCTTGATAAGCTCCCTATGCAGACAATAAAGACAAATGCCGAAGGAAACAATGGAGATAGAAGGTCCATCAACATTCCTGCAACAACATTCAACTTAAATTTCTCTGCTGAACGAACCGACCAGTATGCCCACACAATAGTAAGTGACTTATAAACTGCTGGAATGTGAGTATACATACAGCATAGGAAGTTTGTAAAGAATTCAAATTTCGGCCCCAAAATGTTAATTGTACAAATCACTTCCCTTGAATACCATGGATCATAGCAAAAACTTCTTAGAAGCAACAAAAATCAATGGGCTATTACCAAGATCATTCATGAGATCTGCAACCAAACGCCACATTTTCGCATTGCTGTCTAGATTAGAGCCCTGAACAGAAAACAAAACACGAGTGTAAGTGTTTGCGTGTCTTCGATGACTAATGTTTTACAAAGTTGAGATAACCTACATAGACTAAAATCCAACTACGTGCCACATCAGCTATAGGCTTGTAGCTCATCTTATAAATTCACATTCTAGGCAAATATTTTGGCACTTTATTGGTAGTGCTGATAACCACATAGTACGTTAGAGGTATAATACAGAGACAACTGGCATATATAATAGTATAATACAGTAAACACCAAAGACACACTACGAGTTTCTGAATGTGACAAATGACTTTATTTTTAGGTGCAGCACATGGTGTTCATATACAAAGCTGCTTATAGAGATAACATACAAAAGTATACCAACCAATTTTGTACTTTTTATCCTCGGAAATATGCATGTACAAACAAAGATGAAATACAATGCGCAGAGTAGCATACCTGATAGAATGTGAACATGACACCTCCAAGCATTCCAGTTAAATCCCTCAAAAACCACTGCAAGAAGCCAAGAATTCCAGCATGACGAAAACGATTATACGTAAGTTTGATAAAAGTTCATTAGCAGACAAGATACAAGATATGGTACCTGAAAAGTAGCGCCAATAACAGTTGCAGATTTCTCCCCGACTCCTATAGCACTTAAAAGAGCCTAGTAAAATAGATACACGTAAATGATATTTCAACACACACTTGATATTGAAATGACAATAAACTTATACTCGTACTTGTGTGGAGAGCATCATCCTTATGTATGTCGAAAGTCCCTGAATAAAACATCAAAACCATTACAACATTCCCAAAGTATCCATACAGTACCTCCTATAAGCAATAATGGATTTCAAACCTGCAATAGATCCCATGTCTGAAAAGGAATGTAATCTGGAGTCACACTACTCGGAAACCCCTGATTCACAAAGTAAAACAGCTATCGTAAGAAACTTTAAGGCAACAGGAAATGCTTTACAAAAGGTCAATCCAGCATTTATTCTATCTCATCAATAGTTTGTGTTCCCTTTCGTAAACTAACTTAATAGTATACCAATATTTCAAACACTAGAAAAACTATGAGAAAAATAAAATGCAGTTGTGTTTGGCAAGGAGCATTTAGGTGTGTTTAGTTGGTGAAAAACATCCCATTTTTCCAGGAAATTTCTCATAGGAAAATGGAAAAACTGAAAATCCGTTTACTCACACTTTTTTCCAACAATTTTCAAAAATTTTGAAATTCTCACTTTCCAAATTTTAACTAGAAAAATGAAAACCCCAATCTACCATTCTCCACATTTTTCTCTCTAACAAAAAAAGATGGGATTTCCCAATCTACCATTCAAGTATCTCATTCCAACCCTAATCACCATTGGTAACATCTCCACCTTCCATCCTCGCCGTCGCCGCCCACCATCGCAATCCGAGGCAATCGTTTTAAAAAAGAAAAAATATAACTCCATCTAAACAGGTTTTATAAATTCTCAAGTCTTCTCTAGAGAAGAAAAATCATTCCCTTCTCAAGGAATCTAGAAACAGAAAAACAAGAAAATTTTTCTACAACTAAACGCTACCTTAGCATTTAGAATTGAAAACAATCGGGTGCGTTTAGTTGGAGATAAAATTCTCTTGTTTTCTATCTCTAATTTTGTAAAAATTTGGAAGGGAAATTTATCTCCACAAAACACTTGAAAATATAGAAAATGCGTTTAGTTGATGTTTGTATTTTCTATTTTGAAAAAGGGGAGGGAGGGTTGTGGGTTACAAAGGAAAACAAATAAAATTTGTTTTGTAATTTTCCTTGTTAAGTTAGGAAATAGGGGATTTTGTGTTTTGCAAAACATTTTGTTGGAAAACGCTTATTTGAACGCAATCTCTGTTTTTGTGGAAAACAAGGGTGTTTTCCTCCAACTAAACGCACCCTCAGCGTTATGTTTTCTAAACGCTACTTTTCAGATTATGCTACTTGAAGAAGCGTTCAGCTTTTTCATTATTATACACTTCATAATTAAAGACACAACTACGGTCCTAAACTCTTTAATAAAACAAACAGCTATACCACCGCGTAGTGCACTACTAATTTATCCAAACATAGCCTTAATTAGTCCGCATTTAACTTCTTCTAAATGCTACTCAAAGAAGCGTTCAGTCACTTTATAATTAAATATAAAGCTACGTTAGCAAACACTTGTATGAAACAAATACATAGTAATGCTTAACAATTCCTTTCGAATATCTGCGTAAATGCTATTACAACATTGATCAATGAACTGAGCATAAGCTTAACAAAAAAAAATTAAATATAAAGACAGATAACTGAATGATATTACCTCAGGAACAAATGCTTCTAGGAACCTTCTAGAAAAGAGGTTGAATCGGTTGCCGTGAGTTTTAACGGTGAAATGTGACGGAGATGATGACGGAGAGATGACGGCGGTTAACGATAGTTTGTTTGAAGAAGTTCCACTCCATTCTTCAACTACTGTTTCAGATTTCAATTTGTTCATTTGTTCATCCATTTTATTATGCTCAATAGTCAATTCATTGATCGTTGTTCGTTTGATGGGATTCTGATTTTTAGACGTAAGTTGACTTCATTTTCATACTTTTTAGTCCTTTTACTTTTAAAAGTTGATGTTTTCATTATTTTGTTACTTAGGCGATGACAATGTTATAAGGGTTCACCAAAAGTATAGTCAGGCTCACGAAAAAGGACATACCACATAAAAGTACATTTTTTTTTTTTTTTTTTTTTTTTTTTTTTTTTTTTTTTTT